>JAGXOD010001350.1:3005000-3012500 GCA_020368025.1 Brachyhypopomus occidentalis | reverse complement strand
CCTTTCTCAATTTCTCTCCCTCTCTACCACTCTTTCCCTTTCTCTCTATCTCTCTCTCTACCACACTCTCCCTTTCTCTTTCTCTCTCCCTCTCTCTCCCTTTCTCTCTCTCTCCCTCTCTCCCATTCTCCCTTTCTCTCTCTCTCTCCCTCATTCTCCCTGTCTCTCTCTGATCCGTCCTACCTGGGGAGTGTGAACTCGATAGCGCCTCCCTCTGTCCACACCAAGCTTAACCGTCACACCTGACCCCTGACCCCTGACCCCTCGCCCTCGTGCCCTGTTCCACCACTGTCCCCTCTCCCCCCCCTCCCGTAATCTCCTCCTCCGCGATCCAGCTGCGGCAGCATCTGCAGCGGCGGTTTAAACGCGTCACGGCCCCTCTGGTGCGGCTCGGGTAGAGCGCCTGGTGCTCCCTGCTCCCAGGACATGGGAGAAATATTCCGCACGCGTGCGTTCCAGGGGGCGTGTTCCCCACGGCCGGCAGCGCTCGGTGCGGCTCTCACCGTTAGCGAGCCTGCTAGCTTCAGCAGCGCCGCGAGCTCTTCGCCGCCGCGGCCGGGGGGCTGTCAGCAGTGCTGAGCGTCTGGCAGCGTGGCAGGCGGTGGAAGCACAATAAGGAGCTTTTCCATTAAAGCTTAATGAAACGAACACGGCGTAGTGGTGGAATATATTTGTGCAGTGCTACATTACTGGTGACAAGATGGGAGCACTCGTGACTAGCAGGGAGGTAGCAGCTCCACTTACATGGCCGTCTGTTACAGCACTCACTATATTCACTGTATACAATACTTTAACAAGAACTAACAAGAACACTGTTTAATGCACATACTCTGTGTGTGTATATATATATATATATATATACATACACACACACACACACACACTTATATGTGCAATATACATACTCAGTAAGTAAGATATATACTTAGCCACGTTAACGTTTCTGGTTGAGTATTGTAAATGCGTAATGACCAGGGTGTTAATAACCCTGCTATCTCTCTAATGCACCAACCAATGCTATCTTACTGACAGGCCAGTCTGATCTAGAGGACGTGCTCTGAGGTCATAGCAGTGTGTGATGAGTGTGTGTGTGTGTGTGTGTGTGATGAGTGTGTGTGTGTGTGCGTGCATCATAACCATGGAGGCATGCCGTGCATGAAAGTCATTTTGAGCATTACCATACGCATTATGGTGTATGATTAAAGCTGCATGTTTATTAGCTTCCTCCCTCATGACTGCTGGTAACGGGAGCCTCTTTATTATCACAAGTGTCGGTAGAATTAGTTTAATTAGCATTGTTTTGCATGTAATGGTTCCCCTGTGGCTGTAGGTGTGAGAGAGTGTGTGTGTGGGTGTGTGTGAGCAGGGAGGAACCAGCTCCGTGTGTTGGAGAAGGTGGCCCTGGTGCTCTGAGCCTGGTGGAGCAAGGGCAGGGTGGAGACAGGCAGTGCTATGGCATGATGCAATCCACAGCGTGGGGGGAGGCGTGGAGGGGTGGGTTAGGGCTGCACTGGTCAAACAGAGCCATCTAGTGGCTATCTGGTGCAATGGTATGTACTTGAGCTGGAAAACGGGCAAGAATATAGTGGCGTAAACAAGATGCAAATGTCCAACCCCAATGCTCTCTTTCTCTTGGTCTTATACTCTCTCCTGTCCCACTGTTCATATGTGTTCGATAGTGGGCGGTTTCTCTTTTCACACACACACACACACACACACACACACACACACACACACACACACACACACACATACACAGAGGCTCTATAAAAGGCCTGAAGGCAGGTATATATGAGGTAGTGGATTTTATCCAGTTCTATGCAGAGCCGTGACTCAGATTCACACATAGTTACGGGGCACTGCTGTCTTCCTCTGTCTGAATCCTCTCACACTCCTGCAGTCACCCTGTTCTGTCTCATCCTGTTACTCCTCTCTTTGTCTGTCTGTGTCCTCTCTTTCAGTCTCATAGTCATCACACTTCTCTCTCATTCTGTGACTTCAGTGGCACAATCCATCTCTCACTTGTTGTCTTTCGTGTTAGTGAGCAGAGATCTGTATCGTAATTACTCAGAGCAATTAAACACCCTTCTTTCTCTCTGCCCCTCCCTCTTTCTCTCTTCCCCTCCCTCTTTCTCTCTGCCCCTCCCCCCTTCTCGTTGCCCCTCCTTGTTCCTCTCCAGCATGCAGTAGTGCTCCTATTAATATGAAGGTACAGCCTCTGAACCGAACGGCGCTGGTGGTGCGATGGTCCCGGCCCGAGATCACGTACGACCCGCCCATCGTCAGCTACCTGATCTCCTACAGCTGGACCAGGAACGAGGAACCCTACGAGGAGACGTACGTCAAAGCCAGCGACCTGAAACTAGTGAGTCACTCTCTCCGCACGGCGTCTGTGTGTGTGTGTGTGTGTGTGTGTGTTTTTGCGTGTGTGTGTGTGTGTGAGCGAGCATTCCTACATACATGCGTTTGCATGTGTTTACTCACCTCTCCTGAAATCATGTAAAGTGTTCACATGTTCAAAGTGTTAAATAAACACTGTAATCAAAGCCCTGCTGCAGACGCGCCTGTCCGTCCACACACTCCTGCCCGCGGCCCGCCATCTTGATGTCGTTAGCATCGCATTCGCCACTGATGCGGAATACATTAGAATAATGCGGCCCTCGTAGCCAGCGTGTGTATCACAGACACACTCCCTCGGTATTCGGCCCCCTGCCCTGCCGTTGCTGTTCTCAGCGATGTGCGGCACCAGGGGGCGCCGGTAATCAGACACACCCGTGCTGAGCTCCGCTCGCTGTAGCACACCTGGAGTTCTTTAGGAGCTCCTGCCTATTCCGTAACGCACTTCCGTAACGCGCGGACGTGTCCGGGGGCGGCGTGCCGGATCGGGCCGCGCCCGCGGCATCTCGGCGGGGAGACGCTGACCTTGTCTGCCGCCTGCGTCAGAAAGCGCTAACGCGGCGAGAGCCGTCCCTGGAGCGCTCAGACGAGGAGGGGGTGGGGGGTGGGGGGGTATTAGCCGGCAGCTGGACTTAATGAGTGTGGGATGCGCCGGTGGTCCAGGGCCCAGACCAGAGGTGGTGTGTTACTTTACTGAGCTACACATGATCGGGAAGGAAATGTGAAGCAGCGTGGAGCCCCAGAGGATTTACTCTTACCACTTTACCTGTGTCTATCCTGTCTGTCAAGCATCTCTCTCCTCTTCCTCTCTCTAATTCTGTCCTCTTTCTCTTCTCTCTCTCCATCTCTTTTCTTTTTTTCGCCCTGTTCACTTCCACTCCCTCTATCTTGCTAACGCTCTCCACACCCCCCTCTCTCTTTCTCTTTCTCCTTTCTTCCTCTCTCTCTCTCTACCCTTTCCTGTTCAGTGATTCATTTCCATCTTTATTCCCAGGATCCTCTCTGGCCTCTACAGTGATCTGGGCCACATTAGGTGCTGCTATGGCGACATGAAAGGGGGAACGATAAAAAACTATAAAAACGTCCCCAGCCAGCGCTGCATCTGTTCGAGACTTTCATGACTCGCCCGCACCAAACAACAAGGTGCAGGAGCCAGATATAAACCAAATAGCTGGTGTGGGTGGAGCTTGTCAACCCTGAGAACCCTCACGGGGGGCGGGGCAGTAAACGTGAGCACTCACACACGTAACGGTGCATCAGAGAGCCACTTGGCTGATGGTTGGTCTTCCTCAAACGGTTTAAAGACGGCTGCGCTCAGGTCTGGAGTCATTTTAATGACTGTGACGGTCAGAGTCACAAGAGCTAAAGTTGAATGGTGTGTACGTCCGCGAAGATGGAATAATGTCACAAATGAATGTTCTAAGAAGGAAAGCCAAGCAGGGATTTGTGGGGTTTGTGGGTAAAGTGTAGCTGAACAGACGCATTACGGTATGACTCAGACAACCTCGTGTCAGATGGAGATCCAATTTTCTGTTTATTATTAGACCTATAAAACATGTTCTTTACCTGAAGGAAATTCAAACCTCTGCATGGAAATCTGTTGTGCTTCGACTGGTTATGGTGTTCATGTGCTGTTAGAATCAGGTAAACAACTTCTGAAAGAGTGTTCATGGTGAAGGTAATTTTCCTAACGCTGCACACACATCTGTATGAAGCCTCGTGCATTCACCCCTCATTATGGTTGAGGTGTTAACCCTGCCGTTTTTACGGCTTCATATGTATACAGTTGTACGTGGTTTTATACTTAACATGTTAGCGTTTTATTAGTGTTACATCATTTACAGTCATGGTGTGTTTGGAAAATGAGCATTGCCTGCTCGTTTGGAGAATACTCAAGTTAATTGTGCTGAAATTTGCAAACAAATGCCCCCCCCCCCCCCACCACCCCCTACAGTGTGGGGCCTAAACTATCTCTCTGTCCCTCTGTCTCTCTCTCTCTCTCTGTCTCTCTCTCCCTCTCTCCATCTGTCCCCCCCCCCATCTCTGTCTCCCTCTGTCTCTCTGAAGCTTACAGGCCTAGGGGAGGTAATGATCTGAAAATAGAGAGGATGATGGAGAGAGGGAGGGAGAGCATACTGAGGGAAAGTGCCTGCTCTCAAAGTTAATAGATACAGGAGGATCTTTCAGCTGAAAAAAAGCGAAAAAGACCAAGAACAAGGGAAAACAGAGAGAGAGAGAGGGAGGCTGTTGAGTGTCCAGCCTGAAGTAGATCTACATCAGGAGTCCATGAGAGCACCTTCTTAACCACGCCTTTATAAATAGCCAAGTCACATTTGGCCTTGCACTCATTGGGTGGGAGGTGTGGATTAGCCCCGCCCTCGCTCAGTCACGTATGCAGAACTGGCCACTCAGCACTGTCAGCAGGGACATTTACTGATGTTACATGGGCAGCAGCAGCAGGAGAAAGTGCTGTGATTGGCTACGTGTGTGATGTGTGCATGTGTGTGTGTGTGTGTGTGTGCCTGATCCCATCTACCTATCGTGTTGTGAATCAAACACACCCCTTGTCTGTCTGAAGAGAACATACACTCTCATTACATTTTCTTCTTAAAGGACGTTCCTCTGCTCAGAGCCCAACAAGGTATTTATTATGTGTGTGTGTGTGTGTGTGTGTGTGTGTGTACACATCTGTATTAGGAGGCTGTTATCAAGCCAGTCTCCCCAGACGTGCTGTATCTCTTCCGCGTGCAGGCAGTGTGTCTGAACGACAAACACAGTGACTTTAGCCAAAGCATGCTGTTCAGAGGTAAACACACACACACAATCATGTCAAACACACACACACACCATCATGTCACACACACGTACCCACACTATATCCTCATGCTCTTTGTGTGACAGATGTGTATTTTCTTTTGTCATTTCAGCAAACACCACCAGAATTTTTGAAGGGACAAGAATAGTGAAAACAGGAATGGTAGGTCCATCTCCATCCAACAGGTGGCAGCACTGCCCTCCTGTTTATTCTCTGTTGTAGGTACCTTGTTTGACGCACATGAAGTGTATATTTTGATGTTCTTTGTCTCTTACTCTCTCTCTTTTACACACACACACACACACACACACACACACACACTCTGTCTCACTCGCTCTCTCTCCACGTCTCCCTCTCTCAGCCCACTGTCTCTCCTGCCTCCTCCGCTGACATGGCTCCCATCAGCTCAGGGTCCTCTACCTGGACCTCCTCGGGCCTGCCTTTCTCCTTCGTATCCATGGCGACAGGCATCGGCCCCTCATCCAGTGGTAGCCAGGCGACGGTGGCTTCCGTGGTGACCAGCACGCTGCTGGCAGGCCTGGGCTTTAGTGGCGGTGTCATCTCTTCCTTCCCGAGCTCCGTATGGCCCACGCGGCCGAGCCCACCCACTGCCCGCTCGACTCCTCCCACCTCCGCTCCCACCACAGGCCGGCAGGCACCTGCCAGCCCCGTCACCCCTGCCCCCGAGCCGGCCCCCTCTGCCGCCTCCGACTCTGACCACGCCCCCAACGCGGAGGGCGAGGGTTCGGACGAAGGCGGCGAGCGGAGCGGCAAAGGCGAAGGTGAGGAGGGTGAAAGGGACGGTGAGGAAGAGGAGGATGAAGAAGAGGAGAGAGGAGCAGAGGGGAAGGCTAAGGGCAGCCCGGACGACACGGAGACGCGGGTGAACACCTCGGTGGCTGAAGATCCGCCTGCAGCCACTCCAGATTCCACAGCGAAGGAGAAAGGAGGGAGAGCGGGAGCGAAGGACGCCACCACGCCATCTAGTGTCCTGGAGGAGCAACTAGAGAGGCACACGGAAAGAGAGAGGAAGGAGCACAGCACAGCGCCCCCTAGTGTAAAACCAAAGAGCGCGGAAAATGAGAGTGTGGTACTGCAGGCCCCGCACGGCCCCGCGCAGGACGGCAAAGCTAGCGGTGGAGACAGGAGTCAGTGGCCCTTCTCCATCCATACAGGTCAGTGGCCAACACCACTGTCATTACTGCCCCCTACAGGCCAGAGGGAATGCACCCGTCATGTAGCTACCAGCACTCCCACATCCCTCTTGTTTTATTTGCATCTCCATTTTTTTCCTTCCCCTCTCTCACACCATTCCCCCCATCTCTGCCTCTCCTTCTCTCCCCCTCTCTCTCACCCCCTCTTCTCCTCTAGTCCTCCCTCGCTCCCTCTCTGTGTCCGTGTGGGTCGCAGGAGCCTGGCCCAGATTCCCTCCGCTGAGAGGAGATGGAGCCCTGTCTTAGCAGCAGGGGAGGGAGCACACTCCATTTTTAGCACCCTGACACTGGAGATATGTTTGGCTGTGTGTGTGTGTGTGTGTGTGTGGAGTTGCATGCTGCCCTTCTTAAGCAGGATGGCTGGGCTTTTCTCTGTAGTGTTTCTGTAGAGGAGAGGGAGCAGGGGGTGTGGTGTGTTAGCATGGGCTTCTAGCGTAGCATCGTGCGCTAGCAGCAGGTCCTCTGGAGCCCCCAGGGGCACGAGGCTGGTGCTCAGCTGGGCTCTGAGCTCACGCTGGGGTTAGCAGCGTGGGCAGAGACTGCTCCCTGGGACTGTGGTAGGCTGTGTGTGTGTGTGTGTGTGTGTGTGTGTGTGTGTTTTGTGTGGCTGTGTATATTAGAGACAGAATAAAATTTGGCTTGGCTGTTGCCTGGCAGATTGAGAGCATTGTTTTGGAACATTCTTTTTTGAGCATGACTGTGTGTGTTTACGTATGCAAGCGTGTGTGTGTGTGTTTGTAAGGGAGCGTGTGACTGTCAGTGTCGCATGGTTAAACAGGGCAGAGTGCATCTTATCCAGCACAGCAAACCTGGTTGTATAGGAAACAGTGTATGCAGCTACCCACACTGTACTCAACACACACACACACACACACACACATATTGCTCATAAACACATGTGCACACATTGAAGCCGTTTTGAGATGACTGTGATTTTTATAGTGTTTTATATGCTTTACAGGTTTTACATCCGTTTCAATGTCATTGTTATTTCTGTTTGTAGCCGCACTGTTTTAAACTGTACACATGTGCGTGTGTGTGTGTGTATGTGTGTGTGTGTGTGTGTGTGTGTGT
>JAGXOD010001350.1:2915000-3002500 GCA_020368025.1 Brachyhypopomus occidentalis | reverse complement strand
ATGTATGTTGCAAATGCACCTGTGTGTTTGTTGTACTTGTGGGTGTGTGTGTTTTGTAATCCATACAGCATGCCGTGTGTTTAGCGTGAAAGTGTGTGTGGAGCCCTCTGTGCAGGGGGACTGTGCCCATTAGCTGTGTGTGCTGGCTGTCTGAATACAGTAGTGATGCAGGAAGCCTTCAGCACTGCTGAAAGACAGACGGATCCTCCAGGAACACCTCTGACTGAAGGAATCATTCATCAGCCTCCCTCTCTCTCTCTTCATCTCTATCTCTCCCCTTCTATCTCTTTTTCTCTCAGTCTGTCTGATTCGTTCCTTAGTATGATCTCACCCTTTTCTTTCCTGTCACCCTTTCTCTCTCCCTGTATTTGTCACATTGTCCTCTCTCTCTCTCTCTCTCTCTCTCTCTCTCTCTCTCTCTCTCCCTCCCTCCCTCCCTCTCTCCCCCCATTCTTTGTTAATGCAGTTCAAGGTGGCTTTACTTGGCGTGACTGAATCATGAACAATTTCAGTTACAAAAACACATTCTGTGGAAAAAAACAATCGTGTTTTTTTATATTTCTCACACTCGCTTTCTGTTCTTCCCCAGTGTTCTTCTGACAGTGTCCTATAAAATGTGTGTGTGTGTGTATCTGTGTGTATCTGTGTGTGTCTGTGTGTGTGTGTGTGTGTGTGTGTGTGTGTGTGTGAGGTGAGGTGAGGTGAGGTCACGAGGGTCCTTTGTGTTCTCATGGACAGGTTTGGCCATCTTTGAAGCCAACAGCACTACTGTTAAAAGGCCTTCATCTGTCACCTACCTGTCCCTTGGACTTTGAGTTCTGCAGTGCTACTGTCCTGTCCTATGAGCCTAGTTCACTCGAGATTCGTTCACAGAACCTGACCTTTGTTCTACACATTCTACAAATGATTCATAAATTCGGAGTCCTGGTGGTGTCCTTTAAAAAGTGTGTGTGTGTGTGTGTGTGTGCTGATACCCCCTGGCTGATACCCCTTACTACCACACTGTTCTGTCTGCTGATCATCTCTAGCCTCAGCTCAGGAGAGTGAGTGTGCTCGTGCGTGTGTGTGTGTGTGTGTGCATGTGTGTATGGGTGTGTGTGTGACGGCAGGCAGCAGGTGCTGGGGGTGGAGGTGGAACGTCAGGTTAATCCTACGGAAGCGTCCTCGACACGCCTCTCTCTTACCTCCCCCGCTCAGTCTTATCACCTCTGACGTTACGGGAGGTCTCAGATCAGCTGGGCTGGCCTCAGTGTCTGGGTGGAGAGTTTGAGGCAGACGTCTGGGCACTGACCTGAGGTCAGTGTTTATGCTGCGCTGTGCAGCTCTGACCCCGTCCGCGGTGGAGGAGTGAACCAGCCTGCCACAACAGGGACCCAGCCTCTGTCCCTCCTCCTCTCCTCCCCTCTCTCTCTCTCTCTCTCTCTCTCGCTCTCTCATGCCAAAGCTTTTGTTGCCCCTTGCTCTCCTCTTCCAATCCCTCGTTCTTTTGGAGGATGAACAGCTTCTGTTCTTTCCTGTGTGTCAAATACAGGTAGGAACAAGCAGCTGCTGTCTCTCCTCCAGTCAGCACTCTGACTGATAACGACTTCCTCTCCTCTCCTCTCTCCTTCTCTCTTCTTCTCCCCTTCTCTCCTCTCTCCTCTCTTCTTCTCTTTCTTCTTTCCTCTCCTCTCTCCTCTCTTCTTCTCTTCTTCTTTCCTTCTCTCTCCTCTCTCCTTCTCTCTCCTCTTTTTTCTTTTACTCCTCCCAATTGTTTGCTTTTGCTTCCTGTTTCTCTGAGGCAAACTATCAGTTCTTTTGTTTGTGTGTGTTTGTGTGTGTGTTTGTGGGTGAGTGTTTGTGCATGTGTGTTTTTGGGTGTGTTTGTGTGTGTGAGGCAGAGAGGCAGAACCTGGTTCTTGAACACTGCCTTTAAGAACTGAAGCAAAACTGATTAGCTGTCCATGTTATTTCCCGCTGAGTCCGAGAGCCGCGTATCTGGCGTGTGTGGGGTTAGTCGTGACAACTTCTGTTTGTTTTGGAAAAGGCTTTCTAGAGATAAATGTTCCATGTGTGTGTGTGTTTGTCTGTGTTTGTGTATGTGTGTGTGTGTGTGTGTGTGTGTGTGTGTGTGTGTGTGTGTGTGTGTGTGTGTGTGTGTGTGTGTGTTTGTGTGTGTGTTTGTATGTGTGTGTTTGTGTGTGTGTGTGTGTGTGTGTGTGTGTATGTGTGTTTGTGTGTATGAAAGAGAGAGAGTGGGGGTTTAGTGTGTGTGTGAGAGAGAGAGAGTGAGGGGGGGGGGTTAGTGTGTGTGTGTGTGTGTGTGTGAGAGAGAGAGAGAGGGGGGGGGTGTGTGTGTGTGTGTGTGTGTGTGTGAGAGAGAGAGGAGAGGGGGTGTGTGTGTGTGTGTGTGTGTGTGTGAGAGAGAGAGAGTGGGGGGGGGTTAGTGTATGTGTGTGTGTGTGAGGGGGGTTTAGTGTGTGTGTGTGTGTGTGTGTGTGTGTGAGAGAGAGAGAGAGTGAGGGGGGGGGGTTAGTGTGTGTGTGTATGTGTGTTTGTGTGTGTGAGAGAGAGAGTAAATGGGGGTTTAGTGTGTGTGTGCGTGTGTGAGCGTGAGTGGGGGTTTAGTGTGTGTGTTTACACTGCCCTTTAGATGCAGGTATAAAGTTCACTGTGATCTTGGCTCCAGTCTTCTGTGCTGTGTAGTGTACAACAGATCTGTGGATCACTGTTTCATTCCAAGCAGATGTATTATTCACTTATATACTAGAGAATAATCTCTCAATCTTTCTTTTTGCTTTCTCTCTCTCTCTCCTTCCTTCTCTCCCTCTCTCTCCCTCTCTCTCTTTGCCTCTCTACCCCTCTTTCCCTCTTTCTCTCTCTCCCTCTCTTCATCTCTCTCTCCCTCTCTCTCTTCATCTCTCTCCTCTCCCCCTCCCCCCCCTCTCTCTCCCCCTCTCCCCTTCTCTGCTGTGTGTTGTTGAGCAGGAGTATTGGTGCTGATGTCCTTTTGCGGGGCTGTTGCTGTATGTAGAGCAGCCTAGCAACGGCTTATTTGTAGACGAGATGTTTATCATTTGTGCATTTGAAACACATTTTAAAAGAGTCTCGTCAGATCACGTCAAATGCGTTCTAGTGGCATGACAGCCCACAGCACCTACCAGAGCAACACATGTAAATATAGTGGATGTACATGTGTCATTAATATAGGATAAAAAATGGCATTACGTAAAGCATCAACAGGAACAAAAGTAAATAAGTAATCAATAGCAGAAAATGAGTAATCAATGACAGTAAATAAAGAAGATAATATTAAAGTCTTTTTAATAGTCTTAAAGTCATTGTGGATGTGATGATCTGTCTCTCTCTCCTCCTCTCTGCCCACCCCCTCTCCCCCCCCAGGAGGTGTTTTCAGACTGCACATTTCTACGTGGAGGACAGCAGTTCTCCGCGCGTGGTGCCCAATGAGAGCATCCCGGTCATCCCCATCCCAGGTGAGCCTTCACACCTGTGCTCAGCTCAGACGCAGGCCTGTCCGCTCACTCAGGGAACTAGTGGGTTTAGACACTTTCCACTGATCCAAGACCAGCTTTGACCTTTCCGTTAAAATGCCCAGTGTTTGGACGTGAATCTGGGCTGGTCCTTCAAGGGCATGTGTGAGCACAGAACACACCCCATCAACACTGTTGGGGTTGCGTGCACCTGGAGGAACGCTGCTCTTCACCTGAGCATAAACCATGACGTTGGTCACAGGGTTAAGAAGGAACTGTTGTGCACATGTACATACACACACACACATATACATACACAACCACACACACATGCATTTACATTATTCAGCCCTCTTTTCCGTTGTATGTAAAAATAATTGTCTCATGTAGTGAAGTGTGTTGGTGTGTGTGTGTGTGTGTGTGTGTGTGTGTGTGTGTATGTGTGTGAGAGAGAGATGGAGAGTGAGGTGGAGATGGACTGAAGGAGAGTGTATTTTAATGTCTCCTCTAGACGACTCCTCTCCCAGATTAGGGTAATGACCCTTGGACATAAAAATCCATCATGCATTGATCTGAACGGGGGGTGGGGGGGGTGCAGGACTCTGATGAAGCTGGCGGAGGGATTTCAGCTACAGTGGCCCATCACTCCTGCACACCTGTACTGGACTCCTGAGAGCCGTGGGTGGGGTTAGCACAGGGTATTGATTTCTGGCACATCGAGATGCGTCCTGTTTAATTTGATCTGATGTTCTCCGTCTTTGTGCCTGAAGTCTGAAATATTGCCGGCTGTAGCTTTGCCTTGTACGCCTGTGTACGTGTGTGTGTGTGTGTGTGTGTGTGTCTGTGTGTGAGAGTGTGTGTGTGTGTGTGTGTGTGTATGTGTGTCTCTCCCTCTCTAACCCTCTCTCTCCCTCTCTTTCTCTCTCTCTCTCTCTCTTTCTCTCTCTCTCCCTCTCCCTCTCCATCCACCAACATTAACAACTAGGGAGAGAAGTCACACATTAACAGAATTCACCAATAACAGAATTCCAAAGTGTCAAATAAATAAATTTGGTATAAATGTTCTGACACTAAACCATCGTGACCATTTCGATCACTTTGTGTTAGACCACCACTCTTGCTAATTATGGTAATGGTCTGGTGGTTCGGGAACCGGTCTTGTGACCGCAGGGTCATGGGTTCAGTTCCCAGGCCTGAGGCACGTGTGTACCACAGGCCCCTAGTAATGGCCTTAGTGTGTGTGTATCACTGCACCGATGGGTAAATGTGGAGGACGAATAAATGGTGAAATGGTGAAAATCACAATTGACAAATACGGCACATTTACATTTATTTTTACATTTTGCCCTGACGTCAGTACAGGACTTTGATGAAAGACCCAGCACCGTCCCTCTGTCCCTCCGTCCCTCCGTCCCTCTGTCCCTCTGTCCCTCCGTCCCTCTCCCTTCGTCCCTTCGTCCCTCCGTCCCTCTGTCCCTCCGTCCCTCTGTCCCGTGGCAGGAGGACACATGCTGCTCTTCTAACCTCATGTGGGTGTGTGTCTCTGTTTGTAGATGACATGGAGGCCGTCCCTGTCAAGCAGTTTGTGAAGCACATAGCAGATCTCTATGGAAACAATCAGCATGGGTTCTCTGAAGACTTTGAGGTAAGGGGCACACACACACACACACACAAACACACACACATGTACATATGCCCTAGTCCTCACTGTAATAGTTTGTTTCTTTTTTACCATCTCTGGACAGCTGGCCTGTGTGTGTGTGTGTGTGTGTGCGCGCGTGTGTGTGCAGGTCAGCATGTGTGTTTGAACAGGTTTTGACTTAAGATTTAATTCTAGGCCAAACTGGCAGAACTCTTGTCAGTGTGACAGTACATGGGGATGTTTTACATTGTGTGTGTGTGTGTGTGTGGACCAGATGGTCTCGGACACTGCTGCCCCATGACTGTTGCGTCTCTTGTCCAGGCCGTAGCTCCAGGCCAGTGTGCCGTGTTCCAGCAGTGCCGAGCTGTCACTCTCCTCACACTTGTATTAATATTAATCCGTGGTGGGATCACACATCATCAGTGATCCACAGTGACAGAGGACCACACACATGTGCACGCACACACACACACAGACACATGTGTGCACGCACCCCACACACTCCTTAGTCCACACTGCCTGCATGCCACATTACAACCAGTGACAGCAATGATGGGCAGCATCCAACTTTAGGAAATAGCTGGAGTTGCACAGACACACACACACACACACACACACGCACACACACACGGTGATGGACACCCGAGGCAGGATGTTGGACATGATGCCGGGCTTGTCTGAGCCAGAGTGGAATGTAATTGTTAATAGCTCCCTGTGTGTCCTGTGTCTTCAGTGATGTCCATTTGTGTGGTCTCTCTCTGGCTCTGAAACGTCTCTCTGCTGGACACCCGGTAGTGTCCGTCCTCAACTGCAGTTGTGGACGTCCCTGCGTGAGGGTGGTGTGGCTTACAGCTGGGCTGAGCTGGTGGACGGGCGTAGGGCTAGAGCTGGAGGACAGAGCTGTCTCGGAGCTGGAGGAGGCAGACAGTGTGTGCGCCAGTGTGTGTGTGCAAGAGTGTGTGCATGTGTGTCCACGGATGTGCGCGAGTGTGTCTGCGTATGTGTGTGCGTATGTGCATGAACGTGTGCGTGTATGTGCACATGTTTTCGTAGCCATATGTGCAGTGTAGCAGAACTAGCTTTGGTTTTACAACTGAAGCATGGATTTTGAAATCCACAGCTCTCTCTCTCTCTCTCTCTCTCCCTTCTTTTTTCACTCCCTTCTTCTAACTGACAGCTCTTGGGGGCGGAGAGTGCTGGAGGTAGTAGTCTGATTGGCCCGAGAAAAGGTCCAATCAGCCACACACAGGGCCTCTTGCTGCTGTCCACATCGCATTTGAGAGGCAGAGAAAAGTGGTTCAGTGGTGTGCTGAGAGTGTGTGTGTGCGTGTGTGTGTGTGTGTGTGTGTGCTTTGATACACGCAGAGTAGCCAAGTAATGAGAAACAGTTAAATGAGAAGTGGTTTAAAGAGGAACTGAAGGTTACTCTTTATGTGTGTGCGTGCTCCGGCTCTGGGAAGTAGTCTCATAAGACTGCTGTCTCCTCCAGTGGACCTCCTGGACCTCCTGGTTCCTCCCTCTCCCAGGTACCTCAGCAGTGCCTCTGGTCCCACACACCCCTCTGGATGGAGCCCCCAGAATCCCTGACATGTGTGAGAGAGTAGAGGAGGGGAGGGTGAGAGAGGAGAGGAGGGGAGGGTGAGAAGGGAGGAGGGGAGGGGAGGGGGGAGGAGGGGAGGAGGTGGCTACAGAACTAGAGCTGAACGTACTGCTGGACGTGGGGGAGTTTAAAGGAATTCCTGGGAAAACTTTGGCCTTTGGATGAGGTCCCAGATGGGCAGACCAGGGGACTGTGAGTTCAGCACTCAACTGAGGGGGGGGGACAAAAGCGAGTGAACACGCATCTCTGCCTGAAGGGAGTTAGCAGAAAAGGGCGGGGTCTAAGGTTTGAGGGCGGAGTCCTGGGTTTGAAGGCGAACAAAATATTGGTATCAGTAGTGCATACGGTACATATATACACACACAAGCTCTCACATCTCTTCTGCACACTTTATATCAATACACACACCAACTCACACACACACACATACACACTACCATACACACACAAACACACACACGCATATTCACATACAAATGCACACACACACACACACACGCATATTCACATACAAATGCACACACACACACACACGCATAATAATCAAAACATAAATCCTCCAAGCAACTCTCAGGACCTTGATGTCTTGTGTATTAATGGCCTACCTTCATAAACATCATTTTTCTAAGTGGTATTTGTTGAATTATACTGTACTGCCGTGCACCGCTGTACTGGGTTGGTGTATGTTATAGGCTGTGGCTTGGTTTAAAAAGATGAATGACTTTTGAGATTGGATGTGTGAGCACTGCATATGGTGTGTGTGTGTGTGTCCACCTGTGTGAATGTATGGTAAAGAGATACTGTGCATTCTGTGGGATAACAAAAATATGGGGAAAATGTGTTTTCTGTATACGGAGAAAATGAAATCAGGGAAAGCCACGTACATCACATACAGTACATCCTGTCTGAGTCCAAGCTGCTGGGTGTGGTCAGAGCCCTGCTGGGCGTGGTCAGAGCACTGCTGGGCGTGGTCAGAGCACTGCTGGGCGTGGTCAGAGCGCTGCTGGGTGTGGTCAGAGCCCTGCCGGGCGTGGTCAGAGCACTGCTGGGTGTGGTCAGAGTCCTGCTGGGCGTGGTCAGAGCACTGCTGGGCGTGGTCAGAGCGCTGCTGGGTGTGGTCAGAGTCCTGCTGGGCGTGGTCAGAGCACTGCTGGGCGTGGTCAGAGCGCTGCTGGGCGTGGTCAGACCGCTGCTGGACGTGGTCAGAGCGCTACTGGGTGTGGTCAGAGTACCTTCAGAGTGCTCATTTCCATTCTGAGAGAAGCTCAGAGTCCTTCATTGTTTTTGTTATGTGTCTTTTGAGAAATTACATTTGTATTCACAACATGTATTTGTATGTGTGTGTGTGAACTGTAGGAGGTGCAGCGTTGTACAGCGGATATGAAGATCACGTCAGAACACTCAAATCATCCAGACAACAAGCACAAGAACAGATATATTAACATTGTGGCATGTAAGTGCCTCTCTACGTCTCTCTCTCCCTCTCTCCCTCCCTCTCTCTCTCCCTCCCTCCCTCTCCTCCCTCTCTCTCCTCTCTCCCTCCCTCTCTCTCCCCTCTCTCTCTCCCTCTCTCTCCCTCCCTCTCTCTCCCTCTCTCTCTCCCTCTCTTCCCCTCTCTCCCTCCCTCTCTCTCTCTTGCCCTCTCTCCCGCCCTCTCTCTCTCTTGGCCTCTCTCCCTCCCTCTCTCTCACTCCCTCTCTCTCTCCCTCCCTCTCTCTCTTGCCCTCTCTCCCTCTGCTCACTCTCTATTCTCTCTGTTCTGTGCCGTCCAGATGACCACAGTCGGGTGAAACTAAGACCGTTAGCTGGCAAGGACTCCAAACACAGCGACTACATCAACGCTAACTACGTAGATGTAAGTGCTGACCTTAATTCACACGTGTGATCGCATGCACTCATGAACGTGTGATCGCACACACTCATCTACGTGTGTGCGTGTGTGTGTGCGTGCGTGTCTGCGTGTGTGTGTGTGTGTCTCAGGGCTACAACAAGCCCAAGGCGTACCTCGCTGCACAGGGTCCACTCAAGTCCACGTTTGAGGACTTCTGGAGGATGGTGTGGGAGCAGAACACCGGCATCATCGTGATGATCACTAACCTGGTGGAGAAAGGGAGGGTAGGTCACCCATGTCCTCCTCACGTCCCCAGCACACAGACCCTACGCCAGCACCACACTCTTCACAAATCAACTGTCTGTGTTCATGTGTGTGTTTGTGTGTGTGTGTGTGTGTTCATGGGTGTGTGTGTGTGTGTGTGTTCATGGGTATGTGTGTGTGTTTGTGTGTGTTCATGGTTATGTGTGTGTGTGTTCATGGGTATGTGTGTGTGTTTGTGTGTGTTCATGGTTATGTGTGTGTGTGTGTTCATGGGTATGTGTGTGTGTTTGTGTGTGTTCATGGTTATGTGTGTGCATGTGTTCATGGGTGTGTTTGTGTGTGTGTGTTCATGGGTATGTGTATGTGTTTGTGTGTGTTCATGGTTATGTGTGTGCGTGTGTTCATGGGGGTGTGTGTGTGTTTGTGTGTGTTCATGGTTATGTGTGTGCGTGTGTTCATGGGTGTGTGTGTGTGTTTGTGTGTGTTCATGGTTGTGAGTGTGTGTGTTCATGGGTATGTGTGTGTGTGTTCACGGGTATGTGTGTGTGTTTGTGTGTGTTCATGGTTATGTGTGTGTGTGTTTATGGGTATGTGTGTGTGTTTGTGTGTGTTCATGGTTATGTGTGTGTGTGTGTTCATGGGTGTGTGTGTGTGTGTGTGTGTGTTCATGGGTATGTGTGTGTGTTTGTGTGTGTTCATGGTTATGTGTGTGTGTGTGTTCATGGGTGGGTGTGTGTGTGTGTGTGTGTGCGCTACAGAGGAAGTGTGACCAGTACTGGCCTACAGAGAACAGTGAGGAGTACGGCAGCATGGTGGTGACGCTGAGGTGCAGTAAGGTGCACGCCTGCTACACCCTGCGCCGCTTCACCCTCCGCAACACCAAAGTGAAGAAGGTGGGGCCCTTTCTGCCTGTACTGCACACACACACACACATATATATGCACGCGCACACACACACACACCCATCTCAATCCACTCTGATCCATTCAAAGTCTTCTGCAGCTGTGGGTTAGCTGGCCCAGGCATGCTGGCTTCGGGCTAGAAGTGAACTTTGCTGATAAGATGATCTCTGGGTGGAGGTTTGGGGAGTGCTATAGCCCCTGGACAGTTTGGCCTGGGGCCAGCTGGTTCAGGAGAGGTTAGCACATCCTCCGCTCTGCCACTGCAGAGGTGTTGGGGGCCATGGAGCGAGTCTGGAGAAACAAACATGGAACATGAAAATGAACTGGAAAGTGTCTCAAAGCCAGAGCCACTGTGGGAGGGTTGGAGCCCGAGGGGTGTGGGGGCACCGGGGGGTGTGGGGGCACTGGGGGAGGTGGGTGTGGGGGCACAGTGGGTGTGGGGGCACCGCCCACAGATGCACCAGTGCAGTCTCCATCTGCCACAGCCCCTCTGCATACGCCTGAAGCAAAAGTCTAAAAACGGAATAAACATTTCAACGGGAGAGTGTAAAAAGATTCAAACAGCGTGAATGAAACATGGTTTTTATATGCTGCTAATTAAGCCTCTTCGCACTTAAAGTGTGCGGAGATATTAAAACACGAGATTACAGAGGAGAGTTAAGCAGCTTTTTAGCGTGACATTCTCCCAGCGTTCAGGGCTGCGAAGCTTTGCTATTAATCCTCTCTCACAACAAACTCAAAAAGAGCAACAGTAACCAGTGCAGACCTTGACCCTTGACCTCTATGTTATAAGAGAAGGGTGTCTGCTAATCTGATATGCAGTTAGCACAGTTATGCGACAATGTGCATTGTGTTTGGTGAGGTTTGGATGTGGTTTCATAGAGCAATTGTGTTGTGTGTGGTTGGGATTGTGTGTGTGTGTGTGTGTGTGTGTGTGTGTGTGTGCATTTGTGTGTCTAAAAGAGTAAAAGGTGTGTGGGTGTGATTCTGTCTTTGAATCCATTTAAAGTTTTGTATTTATAATTGTGTGTGTGTGTGTGTGTGTGTGCAGGGTCAAAAGGGCAGTGTAAAAGGGCGTCAGAGTGAGAGGACGGTGATCCAGTATCACTACACACAGTGGCCTGATATGGGTGTTCCTGAATACACACTACCCGTCCTGACCTTCGTCAGAAAGTCTTCAGCTGCACAGACACCTGACATGGGCCCCATGCTCGTCCACTGCAGGTAAACACACACACACACACACACACAATATGTGCATGAAAACATACCACCACACACACACACACACTGAGTGTGCCCATAAACCCACAGACACATCCCCATGCTAAATGCTTGTGTTCGGTGCAGGCTCTATACACACAGTGCGTCAGTATACATAAACGTGTGGACTGTGTGTGTGTGTGTGTGTGTGTGTGTCTCCACAGTGCTGGTGTGGGCCGGACAGGAACGTACATTGTGATTGACAGCATGCTCCAGCAGATTAAGGACAAGGGCTGTGTGAACGTGCTGGGTTTCCTTAAACACATACGCACACAGAGGAATTACCTGGTTCAAACTGAGGTCAGTAACCAGTGGGGCTGAGTGGGGGTGGGGAAGCGCGAATATTGTGGCATTCTTCACTTAAAGCAGTCTGTTCACTCTCATACTTCTTTCCCATTCTCTCTCTCTCTCTCTCTCTCCCTTTGTCCAATGGCTGTGTTTAGGAACAGTACGTTTTCATCCACGATGCCTTGCTGGAAGCTATCCTGGGGAAGGAGACGGAGGTGTCGTCCAGCCAGTTGCACAGCTACGTCAACACCATCCTCACCCCGGGGCCCAGCGGCAAGACCAGGCTAGGGAAACAGTTCAAGGTCAGTCTAACCTCAGCCTTCTCTCTTCCTCTCTCCTTCTCTCTCTCCCTCTCCTTCTATCCCTCTCTCCCTCTCTCTCCCTCTCCTTCTATCCCTCTCTCCCTCTCCTTCTCTCCCTCTCTCCTTCTCTCTCTTCCTCTCTCCGACTCCCTCTCCCTCTCTCCCCATCTCCCTCTCCCCCTGTCTCTCCTGCTCTCTCTCTCTCTATCTCCCCCTCTGTCTCTGCATTTCTTTCTCTCTCTCTCTCTCCCTCTCTCCCCCTCTCTGCCTCCCTCCCTCTCTCTCTCTCTCTTGCTCTCTCGTCTATTCAGAATGAAGTTAATATAATTTGGATTGAAGGATGTAGGTGAATTAATGGTTAAAAGAAACAACAAACAAACCTCCCCAGGCTTTCATTTCAAATGTGGCTGCCGTCGCCAGGGCAACCCCAGTGTTCTGTCGGAGGTGGGGCTGGGGCTATTTGGGGGGGGGGGTATGTTCTGGAACATGCTCTGATTTTAATTGGCTCTCATCTTGCACACCCACAATGCACTGCGTCCCCTGGTTGTGTTAGATTGAGTGTGTTCATGCAGAACAGTGGAAGCCATTGTGTTTAAGTGTAATTAGCCTTCAGGCCAAAGTTAAAGTTCATCTCTTTCCTTCCCTGTTCTCTCTCATTTCAAGAAAATGTTACCGCAAGCTGCCTTTCTAAACAGCACTCATAGACACACACATACACACACACACACACTCTCCGCCCCAACTGTAGACATCTAGATAATCATCAGGGTGAATGAACCATAGGAATAAGAACAGCAAATGTGTGATTTCCGATCAAATCACACTGACAGTCATTTTAGTGGATGAGACTACACATACAATAGTAAAACTACACAAAACGAACATGCTACTGTAATCAGTAGTAAGTTGTGATCTCATTCCGTGTATGTCTGAGGAGTGTAGAAATATGGAACAGAGATCTTCTCCCCTGACCAAGAGACTCCAAGCCTAGAACCTCCAGCACTGAAAACACCATACGAGGCGGCCTCCATAACAAACCAGCCACCAGTCCTGCAGATCTTTATACAGAGCGGTTTCCACAGACTCACCTAATGGAGTTCAAGTGTAGTGTCATTTGTGCAATCCCGTACCCTCTGAACTGAAGAAGTAGTATTGACTCTTCAGTTAGTCTTGATTGACTCAGGCTCTGATTGGCCCGTGGCATTAGGTGGAGGCTGAATTAGTTGGAGGTTATATTGTTTGGTTCATTTGAGGACATGAATGATTAAACTTTTGGTTTGTTTGGGTTTGTTGTATATTTGAGGACATGGGTGAACAAATATTGAAGTGTTTACTTAGGCTCTGCCACACAGACCTTTTCAGTCACATGGTGACATTATCATGCTTATAGCCCTCCAATCAGTGATCCAGAACAGAACAGGGAGGTCTCCTGTCAGCATGTTTGTAATGTGCCATCAGTGTGTGAAACGTACAGAGATGATGAAGAGTGTTTTGCTTCCTCTTCCTCCTGTAGCTGGTGACTCAGTGTAACGCCCGGTTTGCCGAGTGCTTCAGCGCACAGAAAGAGTGCAACAAGGAGAAGAACCGTAACTCCTCTGTAGTACCATGTGAGTCTAACACACACACTCACACAAACACACACACAGAAGCCCACATGCACACACTCACATAAAGTCCACATACAGCCCCACCCATGCAATGAGCCAATCACATCTCCCCTCCCAAATACAACCTGCAACCTGATTGGACGATCGGATTTTCTCCCCTCTCAGCGGAAAGAGCGCGTGTGGGCCTCGCTCCCTTACCTGGTATGAAAGGCACCGATTACATCAACGCATCTTACATCATGGTAAGCACACATCCAGTCCTGATAAACATTAAGATGTACTGGAATTATGCATACCTGTAGCTTAGAACATCACGCAAGGAGTGTCTGAGGGCATTTGGCATCATGTTGTGCATCTGGAGCAAAAGAACCTATTTATCCACAGTGAAAACTACATTGGCTATATTGATCAAACAGAAGAGTCTGAGTGTGATTTCTTTTCTGCGATCACGCAGGGCTATTACCGCAGCAATGAGTTCATCATTACCCAGCATCCTTTGCCCCACACCACTAAAGACTTCTGGAGGATGATCTGGGACCACAACGCTCAAATCATCGTCATGCTTCCGGATAACCAGGGCCTGGTGGGTAACTGCAGGCGGGGCGTGTTCTGGGTCAACGCAGGTGTTGAACCACACTATAAGATCACAAAAGCGTGTGTGGGCGGGGCATATGTGTATTGTGGGAGGGGTCAGTGTATGGTATGGGCGGGGTCCATGTGTAGTGTGGGCGGAGTCAGTGTGTAGTGTGGCAGGGTGAGCTCTATAGATGGCTTACAGGACTATAATGGTAAATACAGTTCCTGTTTTCTTTTTACATCTATTTCATTCTTCATTTATTTCTCCTTTCACTTTCTCCCCTTTTCTCTTTTCTGTTATACTCATTTTCATTCTCTATTTATTCTCCCATTAATGGTATCTTTTCCCCTTAATCTAACTCTTTTTCTCTCGCTCACTCTCGCTCCCTCTCTCTCTCTCTCTCCTCTCTCTCCCTCTCTCTCTCTCTCTCTCTCTCTCTCTCTCCCCTCTCTCTCTCTCTCTCTCTCTCTCTCTCTCTCTCTCTCTCTCTCTCTCTCTCTCTCTCCCTCTCTCTCTCTCTCTCTCCCTCTCTTTCTCTCTCTGCAGGCTGAGGATGAGTTTGTTTACTGGCCAAGTCGAGAGGAAGCCATGAACTGTGAGGCCTTCACTGTCACGCTTATTAGCAAAGACAGACTTTGCCTGTCCAATGAGGAACAGATCATCATCCATGACTTTATCCTGGAGGCTACACAGGTGTGTGTGTGTGTGTGTGTGTGTGTGTGTGTGTGTGTGTGTGTGTGTGGGGGCGTGTGTGTGTGTGTGTGTGCTCCTGGTTTGTAGGGAAGCTGAGGGACCCCTGAGCACCATGTTAGGAAACCCCGTTTTGCAGGAATGACCCCTGGCCCTTCTGAATGAGCTTAAGACATTCTGAAGCTTTGTGTTTGAGTTCAGCCCTTTGCTGCAGTGTTCACAGAGGCGGAGTGAAGACAGAGAGGCAGGTTTGTGCTCCGGCTGAGAGAGACACCCGTTTTTCTGGCACGACAGCTCTAGGAGACGAGCCCTCAACAAACAAACATCCCCGTGATGATTACTTTTTAAACCCGAGAAGCCTAATTTTACTGATAATCAAGCGTCTATTATTAGTAAATACACCACTAATTAAGGCAACCTTCTTCCCTGAACCTCTTAGTGGCGATACCATAGTAACATTACAGCCCATAAAAAGCTTAATTAGTCATTTTGTCTTTAACAGATGTGAGAAGCAGTACTTCATTTCCATAATGAATAAACATGAAGGCGGCCCAGTGGTGTGCTATTGTCAGTGTGGTAAAGTAGTGTGCTATTAAAGGTCCCCATTATGTCTAATCGGATCACAGTACCGTCAGGTGGCGTACAGTGGAAATTTATATAACAGGAACGATTGCTATAAGAGTTCACAATGTGTGCACCATCACTGCAGGGGTGTGTGTGCGTGCCTGTGTGTACGGAGCTCATCTGGAGATGGGCCTTACCGTGGTGTCTGCTGTGTCCTAAAGGCATCAGTTAAGGTGCACATTGGCCTTGGCTGCCGTACTGGCACTGCTGTGCAGGACCTGCTCCAGGGAGCACGGGGGGGGCTGAGCTGGGCCACTCGGGCGGGGCTGAGCTGGGCCACGTGGGCGGGGCTGAGCTGGGCCACGTGGGCGGGGTTGAGCTGGGCCACGTAGGCGGGGCTGTGCCGCATGGGCTGGGCAGGGCGGCCCTGGCTGCATGGCCGTCTCATGCCAGTCAGCGGTGGTTTTTAAAGTCTTGAATGAGTTACGTGATCAAGATGGTAAATCGGTCGGTGTGTAAACTTTGCTGATTCAAGCTTCAGTGTCCGTACTGTACTTCAGAACGCAGCATCTGATTAAATGAAACGCTTAATAGGTGACAGTTTTGTCTTTGTTAATTGTGGATTGGTTGTTGGCTGCTGTAACGTGTGTGTGTGTGTGTGTGTGTGTGTGCGTGTGTCTCCCCCTGCTGGTGGCCAGGTACGGTGCAGTATCCGCAGGCATGTTCTGTGCCCTCACCACGTTGAGTCAGCAGTTGGAGAACGAGAACGCCGTGGGCGTCTACCAGGTGGCCAAGATGATCAACCTCATGAGACCCGGCGTCTTCACCGACATCGTGAGCAGCTTCTTCCTGGATCCTGATCCTTACAGACATACTCCAGCCAGAAGTGCTAACCCTAACAGATATGAATGGGAACTAATGGGTGCCAGGTAGCAGTATGCTAATGGACTCCATGCTTGTTAATGGAAAAGCATTCCTTCGGCAGTAGCCACGTTAGCAGTTTTGGGTGAAGTATTCCTGTGCAATTTGCTGTTTATCACACATCTTTCTTATCAAGAGCAAAGCAGAAGTAACTTTCTGCTGAATTCTTTAGTTTAGTATTAATGAAGAAAATAAAGTACGGCATAATGAGCTTTTGGCATCTCTAAATATTTAATTATTAATGTATGTTAAATCAGTATTAGAATTTAGAGCAAGGCTCTGGGTCTGACTATTACTCATGAATTCGTTTCCCTTGTATTTACTGAAAACAGTTCACGGTTCCTTCTCGTGTGGAGGCTCCACGCAACTTGCGCCCAGGACATGCTGGAGGAGGCTCTGTAACCATGGTGTCTGTCTCCCACGTCCCCCTGCCCCTCTGTGTCTCCAGGAGCAGTACCAGTATCTGTACAAGGCCATGCTGAGTCTGCTGAACACCAAGGAGAACGGAGCCAGCCCCGTCTCCATGGACAGGAACGACAGCCTGGCCCTTTCGGACGAGTCCGACCCTGCCGAGAGCATGGAGTCCCTCGTCTGAGGCGGCGAGGCAGGCGGGAAACGAGGCACTTGCTTTGTAAAACTTCAAGGACTAAGACAGACTTTTTCTGAGGCCTTTTTTGCCAGAACTCTTGGTTAAATGAATAACCTGATTACTTTTTTACACTGATAAAAAGTTTTTGATATTTATTTTTTTCCCGCCATTTTATGTCTTAATGTTATCCTACTGAACATTTGCACCTATGATTTTGAGTTCACGACAACAGAACAAAACACACTTCTGTCTAGTTTGCACTATGAAAATATCAGTGTTACTGCCTATTTCAGTCTCTACACTCTCACTGTTTCTCTCTCACTCTGTCTCTCTCTCTCTCTCTCTCTCTCTCTCTCTCTCTCATTGTGTCTCTCTCACTCGCTCTCTGTCTCACTGTCTCTCTCTCTCTCATTCTCTTTCTGTCTCTTCACCACACCCATGCTTTGATATTCCATTGTAAAACTACACTCATCAGCAGCAGAAATAATTGCAAAAAGATGAAAGGTAAAAACTGCTCCCCACTATCATAGATTGTCGCGTATCCAGAATCTAAAATCCTTAAACTCTCAAACAGCAGGTCATTAGCATGTGGATATGCAAGCAATATGGATCTGTACGTTTATTTCTGACTTCTACATCCCAAAAATGTCATTATGCATTTAGCCTGTTATACTCATATTTCACTTTCTACAGGTGGTATTAAAACAGCTACTGTGAACTGTTTTTATTATTATTATTATAATTATTCACATTATGCTTTTAATATATATGAATACATCGTATCTCATTATAACTTGTGGTTTTGTAAATGTTAACTGTCATGAGCAACTGATTCCTTCTAGACTTAGTTGAATAATTTTCCTCACTTGCCAATAGCAGTCCTTGCCCTCTCTAGCGCCCCCTGCTGGGATTGATTTCTTTATGATGCAAGCAGCTGCTATGTAACCTGATTTGAACTGAATGAAGCGCTACTCATTTATGCGTTGCCTAAGCTCGTACCGACTGGTTGGATCACACCCCACTTGCAGTCTTACACCACAGTGTATGCGTGCTACCATGGACGCCTGCTGTTATTGCGTGACGGGTATCAATGATCTTTGTATGGCCCAAACCTATCCCTGCTGGCGTGTGATGTAAGAGCGTGTTGCTTGGTGCCGAGTGGTACCAACCCCCCCCGAATACTTCTGAAGTACTCCAAGAGCAAGAATTAGACTGTGGCCAATGTAAGCTGTACCCAGCGAGGCTCCAGCGTGGCCCGGGTTTGCCAGAGCTGTCTTCAAGCATCAGGACACCTCCACTCATTTCACGAGTTCCACCAGAGAGCCATCTGTGGACAGTCGCTCTCACGCCGCATCGTCCAATGGCCTTGTCAACAGGACCTTTTTTGTCCCGATAGCTGCAGGCGGGACCTTTGATTTGTAAGGTTTTACCAAAGACGTCAGCTCTTCACTCGTGTCCAGTAGATGAACTGTAAAAGAACACGTGACCATATCAGCTAATGCAGATTATTATTATTGTTGATTTTACTTTGTTTTTCTTTGTCTGTGTGTGTGTGTGTGTGTGTGTGTGTGTGTGTGTGTGTGTGTGTGCGCATGTATGTTTGTCTGTCAGGGACAAATTAATTTCATGAAGCTAAAAACATGACCTCCCAACTTTGATCATTTAGCCGAGAGCCAACTTTGATCATCTCGCACTTATGCTTTTTGTATGGTTCTGTGAAAATGTAATTTTGTTCAAAGAGCACCACGTTTCTGATTTACAAGGAACAATACTGATTCACGGAGGATGTGGAAATGTTTGTGTTTTTGTGATGGATGTGCAAATTCCAGAGTTTGATGCCACATCCTTGAACTGGTGAAGAGAAGCACTGATACTGGTTCTTCTTATTTTCTTTCAAAAAAAAAAAAAAAACTAACTAAAAAATTAAAAAATTGAAGGCTGAAAAATGAACTTGCGGCTTCCGGACTTTTCCGCACTAGCTTTGCATCCTCTGCTCTTTCTGCACGCGTTCAGTTCAGACTGAGCCTTCCAGCTTCGCTTATATGCTGCAGTTTAAACACGGACGTTAGCGTCGTCAGCTTCTTTCTTTTGAATGTACATATTTTTATTGCTCCTCTACCAACCGATTCTATGAACCCTGCGCGGTGTGAGCTCGTGGAATTTTATTTTCATTGAAAGATGTTTTTTTTTTCCTTTTCACATTCGGCTCCCCGAATATTTTGTGCGTGGGGATAAAAGGTGTGAATACAAAGTAAGGTGCATTCACAGAGTGACTGATATCACATTCCAAACAGGGCCCACGTCATCCATACCACAAGGCAGTGATTGTGATATTCTCATCATTCAGTGTCTTGTTTTTCTTTTCTTTTTGTTTTGTTTTCTTTTTTTAAGACAGTATACATTTCTGTTGGTCTGATTCTGACTTATGTTGTGAGAGGGCATGACAGCTCCTGTAAGCCACTGATTAAGTTCCTTCCATTGACTTGATTTAAGCAGGCGGGTGTCAACCTCACATAGTCTTTTTGTAATCTGGAATAACACAAAACGAAGGAAAAGTTGTTTTTCTTGTTTTGTTGAAAGCTATATCAAAGCATTCTATTATAGTGTTATTTAATATGTAAATTGTATTGCTATACATAAAATAAAATATGGGTTTTGATGTACTTTAAGCAAATCCATGCAGTCTGCGTTGTGCCAGTCTTTTAATTTTTGAAACCATTTTCATTTAGCAATGTTGGTTACCTGAACCAAACTATAGCCTACTTATACGGGAATTTGATGCGACACATTTCAAAACACTTTACATTTATAATCTTGCCTGTCACAAAATCTAATTCGAGGGATTGCACTGCCCCCTTGTGGTAACGTTTTGAAACTTTCCATTTCCTTGGCAAGGTTGGCAAGCTTGCTTTTTATCGGGTTTTAAATGTTCATTTATTTATTACAGAATGAGTCATCAGCACATTTACAAATATGTGAGGGCAATAATTCTTAAGTTAAACCGAAAGAAAACGCATTAAACCTATACATCAGGGATAAAGCAACAACAACTAACATTCAAACAGCAATTTCAGGGCTAATTTGGTGTAAGTGAAGCGCAAACCAACCGTGTAATGGTGAAATTGGAAAGGAGACAAATTTTCGTCGTTTATCACTCAATTTACACGTGTGGGTATTTGGACACAAGAATGGCGTTATAAATAAAGAAATAATAGTAAGGTCATTGAGCAACAATAAAAGAAACCCACGTGACACTGATATCCCGGCAATTTAGAATAAGAGGTGGAAATGCGTATTAGTCCAAAGTATTCTTACATATTAACATGAATATTAACATGAAAATGTGGCTTGTAAATGACAAAAAAATGTATATTCAAAACCAAATCTACCTCAAATATCATTAACAGTGTAAATGGACAGAACCTTCATCCATAAGTAAAATTCCTTTGGGAGGGACCGGGAGTCTGAGGTATTTCATAAATGCTTTGGCTCACATACGGTGGTTCATAATAAAAAGCTTTTGAAAAACGCAAAACAAGTTTCATTTATATGCCTCCACATCACAAATTGTTACATCCTTAATGTCGGCAAGCCTCCTCCTTGCCCTGCAGAGTAATTCGACCGTATCGACAGTGTAATCGCGTGAAAAATACAACATAAGTGAATAACGCCGGTTCAATACTTCTTTTGTTGGTGTTACACTTGTAACGCAGCCTAAGTGGCGTACCGAAATACCAGTTTTGACAATTGAGGAACGCGACTCCCTGCTACTCCAGCCTGATGTATACACAACAGAGGTGTTCCCATAATATTGTTGGAAATTGTGTTGGATCTTCCACGTTACAGGGACACGAGATGTCTTTCCGATTACGGTTTCCTTCTTTAATATTCATTTTAATATGCTTAACTCGGATGATTCGAGAAGAAACGCAGCCAAGTTGGATGGCATTCTATCCAAATAAATGCTACCAATCACGTATAAACACGGCTTCCGTATGCTTTATGAAACATTTGTCTTAGACCGCAAAACAGTTATGAAGACAATTACAACACATTCGCTAGATTCAATATCACTGTGGTTGTTGTTATTCCGTTTAAATTCCACGGGTTTCTAATATTTACAGAGATCTGCATTAACTTAAAGTTGTAAAGATTAGAATGTAAGATGCTACACTGATCACAACGAATGATGTGTCAAAGATGAGTCAAAAGCACTGTGCAATATTTTTGGAATAGGACTCTGGCCCTTGACTGGGTACCGCGCATGCGCATGCTTTAAGTCGTGACCGCGCAGTTGTTAGAGACGTTTGAAAACGGGTGAAGTTCTCCATAACATCTGAACACTGGTAATTAGAGCGCTTATACGAAACATACGGGGTAAGATCGTCTTAAATGTAAATGTATGTAATGTGTGCACTTTTTAAGGAAAGCTAATGGCTCGGACAATATTGCACCTTAGTCAAGCGGATTATTTGCCGTTAGCTTGAATGCCATGCTGTAGACCCTATGAGTTAGCCTGTTAGCTAACGCTAGCTAGTTTCAAACCAAATCGAGAAGCTAGCTCGTTACTATAACTAAGCAGAATTCAGTGTACTAAGCTGTAAATAGCTTTTGAATGGGCGAGTTGAGTTACATTGCCAGTGCTTTGCTTGCCATTTATTGTTGGGTAATGGAAGTTTCAATTTAGCCAGCTCACTAGCCAAGTTGACGAGATTGCTAACTGGCTAATAGAGCGTAGCGAGCGTGCTTTGCTAGCAGGCTTACCCCTCCCGTCTGAATAACTGGCTAACACACTTGGCAACAGTTGGTGTTGTGCTGTTCGTAGTCGCCCTCTTCACAAGACACAGCATCAAAACTTACGTTAGTTAACTATAACTACATAGCCCGCTAACATAGCCATAGTGTATGACTGACTAGCCATATTCTAGAATCTTCTCAATTTTTTATTAGCTAACTAGATGGCTACCTGTCTGACTAGCTGGCTGTCTAGCTAAGTTTTCAACGTAAGCCTGTCGGCCTGCTAGCTTCCCACAGCAGTGGTCGTGGGTGTGTGGTTTCAAACTGCCTAGTTAATGTGAGGAGAATGGTAGCTGGAAACCGTGTTTTCTCCATTAACGTGGCTGGCTAGCTAACTACTGCATCCAGGAAAGTTAAGTTACTAAGCAGGTTAACTTCTCCAGCGTTATCTGGCTTTTCTGTGAAATCGTTCCAGTGTTCTTAGTTTGCTTGCTAGGACCATAATGCGTGGGATGCTAGTTAGTGTATTAAAAAGTTCCCTTGGTTGGCTGACGACACTGGTCCCTGTTTCGAGCATTTTGTCTTTTTGCGTTCAAACCAAGTCGCAAAGAAGCGTCGTCAGTTGACCGCAATTCAGCTACCGACGTATAAAGCCAGTCAACTCATGACTGTGTAACATTGACGGTTTCGTCTTACACGTCGAAATTTTACAACACGGTGACTGGATGTATAAGAAGTGGGTGCCATTGAACTTTCTTAATATGGAGATCTCTGCGCTATATTTGGGGATACACATGTTAATGGCTTTTAAGTAGTGACACTGATGCTTACACATCAAAATCCGTAATGTGGATCTCAATAGCGGTCCCACTTACGTGAGTAGACTTCCATAAAACCCATTACAAATGCAAGATCCTCTTGCCTAACTATGCATTAGTGTACAACCAGAGGAGTATTGTGTTCTTAATTAGAACAGTGTATACCAGGTTATCACTGAAATGTTCTACCTTTTATTTTTTTTAAGTCGTTACCATGGAGCTGAACGATGCCAACCTCCAAACTCTGACTGAGTACTTAAGGAAAACACTAAACCCGGATCCTCTCATCAGACGCCCAGGTGTGACTTCTTTAATGTAAACCTCTGTGTTGCGTTACCTTTGTTTCAGGCAATGACTTCATGGATCAGGACAACATTTACAGCTGAAACTAAGTCCGTCTCCTCTTTTGCAGCTGAGAAGTTTCTAGAGTCAGTGGAGGGGAATCAGAACTACCCTATTTTGCTCCTCACTACGTTGGAGAAGTCGCAGGACGACGTTATTTGTGTCTGTTCTGCAGTCACCTTCAAGAACTACATTAAGAGGAACTGGCGTATAGTGAGTCTTGTAAACGGACAGAGATTAAATAAGCGTTGATGTAGTAGACATGTTTCCTTCCTACGTCATGTGTTTTCGCCTGTACCTTCTCTGCCTAAGGTTGAAGATGAACCAAACAAAATTTCAGACCCTGATCGGACAGCTATCAAAGCCAACATTGTGAATTTGATGCTGACCAGCCCGGAGCAAATCCAGAAACAGGTAGCAGCATTGCTACAGACTTTGCTGATATCAGGGGGCAGCAGTATCACTGTGGGTGGTACATGGTTGTTACAGTGGTGTGAGCTTTATAATATATCCATAAAACACATTCCTCAAAAGCACTCTTTTTTTTGTGATGCACATCTAAACTATTTAAACTCTTGTTAATTTATACATATTGTATGTATATCCTTTTACACACACACACACACACACACACACACATGTATTCTCCCCAGAGAGCATTGCAGGTGAGTAACTCACCTGATGCATAGGTAAATACCTACATAGGTTTGATACCTACGTATCAAATGTAACACTAGTAAAATATGTAGAGATTTTCAGAGTTGTAGTGAAGTACATGAGGTTTCCAGATAAATGGGGCATTTCAGATGGGGGTCCATCAGCTGTGCAAGCAAACTGCTCCTGAATTTGTAGAAGGAGAAATCGGTTTGTAGTAGGAGATGTTGGTTCCTCCTCTTCCAAATTCAGATGTGGAAGAACCTTTTTGGTTTTTTTTTTCCACTCACACTTTATATATAAAATGTACATACACACATACGCAAACACTTTAATTACAAGAGTGGATTTTTAAAAAAGCATTCTCAGTATGCTACTTTATGTAATGCAATGGCCTTATGGTTGCGATTGATTGTGATAATGATGGTGATATTCTGTGAGCAGATGGAGATCTGATCCTGTCTCTTTCTCTTCTAGCTCAGTGATGCCATTAGCATCATTGGCAGAGAGGATTTTCCTCAGAAGTGGCCTGACCTGCTGACTGAAATGGTGACGCGCTTCCAGAGTGGAGACTTCCACATCATCAATGGTGTGCTCCGTACTGCTCACTCACTCTTTAAAAGGTATCCCTGCAGTCAACTGCTTCCTTTTTGAGCTGATTGCAAAATAGGCTGTGGCCCAGGGAAACTCCTGTTCCAGCTTCTGTGCTGATAGCGTAGCCAGTGAGTCCTGAAGTTGGGGTATCCAGTCCAGGTTTCCCATCACCTGAGCTAGGTTCATCACGGGCCTCAGAGTTCCTGATTACCTACGCTAAGGTGTGTTGGGACTTTGAGCAGGACAGAAACTTAGTCTGACTGGTGTTCCTGAAGGGTATACTACACTTGTACCCTTCACCATAGAGCAAGAGTCATTTTCTATAGACGCTGCCCCTGCTAGCCAGCATGAGTTGTTCTGGACGGTAGCGTCCATCAAACGCCTCTCTCTCTCTCTCTCTCTGTGTCCGTCTTTCTGTCTCTGTCTCTCAGGTATCGGCACGAGTTCAAGTCCAATGAGCTGTGGCTGGAGATCAAGCTGGTGTTGGATACGTTTGCTCAGCCTCTGACTGAGCTCTTCAAGGTAGAGGTGGCCCCGCCCACGTTGCTCTTCTCTTGGGTTTGGCTCAGCTAGGGTTCAGATTAGGGTTCACCCAGCTCAAGTGGACGTACCAAGGATGCTCTGTTTTCTCTCTCAGGCCACAATTGACCTGTGTCAAACTCATGCTACGGACGTCAACGCCCTGAAGGTCCTCTTCTCCTCCCTCACGCTCATATCCAAGCTGTTTTACAGTCTCAACTTCCAGGTACAGCGACCTCCTTCATATATGATTTCCTGTATTTGCTTTATAGTGGGCTGTTGTAGGACCTGCAATTATGAAATCGCTATAGGATAACACTAAAGGATACTTATTTTAGATATTTACCTACGTATCACCCAATAGCCTAGTGTGTATCATGCATATAATTCTTTCTCTGCCCTTTGTCCAGGATCTTCCAGAGTTCTTTGAGGACAATATGGAGACTTGGATGACAAATTTCCACAATTTGTTAACCTTAGATAACAAGCTCTTACAAACTGATGTGAGTGCTCTATCATGTGTAACCTCTCACTGAAACACCTGTTGGTCATAGCACAGCTAAGGATTACCCTTCACTTTACCAGGAAGTTTATAATGTTCCCTTTTAATCACAAAAAAAACCCTGAATAGCTGAAAAGTTGTCCTGTTGCAGGATGAGGAGGAGGCGGGGCTTCTGGAGCTCCTGAAGTCTCAGATTTGCGATAACGCCGCCCTGTACGCCCAGAAATATGACGAGGAGTTCCAGCCTTACCTCCCCCGATTCGTCACCGCGATCTGGAACCTGCTCGTCACCACGGGGCAGGAGGTCAAATACGACTTGGTGAGCGACACTAGCTTTGGTGAAGCTGAAGGGTTGCGATCACGCTGTAGGCCGCTTGTCGGACACGTTACTATAGTTTCTTAATAATTGAGCCACAGTAGCAAAATAATTTGTCAACTTCACTGGCTTGTCCACTTCATGTAGAACTGAAGTGCAGATGGTCATATGTGCAGGCGTGGAATCTGAATAGGGTCTTTGTCGTTCTGAAAGAGGGAAACCCTCATTGGTTCATCTTTGCTTTTCACAGCTGGTGAGCAACGCCATCCAGTTCTTGGCGTCCGTATGCGAGAGGCCACATTACAAGCATCTGTTTGAAGACCAGAACACACTCACCAGCATCTGTGAGAAGGTCATCGTCCCCAACATGGAGTTCAGAAGTACGCACACAACTGAAAAGCTGCCTTATTTTTCATTGACGCTGATCTAATTTTGAAGTGACCTTCGCCAGGTTTGTCTGTGCAACCCTCCGTGTGGGTTTTAATGCGCTCTGTGTGTGTGCGCCGTGTGTCCCAGGTGCAGATGAAGAAGCGTTCGAGGATAATTCTGAAGAGTACATTATACGAGACCTTGAAGGATCAGGTAACATGTTTCAGTTTAGTTCCTAATTTGTCCAATAACTTGTTCAGCATTTGTTGTTGAGCTCCACTATGAATCCTAACTTTGAGATGGTTCTAAGAGGCCTGTCTAAAGCCCCAGGCCTTTCTTTTAAAAATGTTGCTTTTGAGGGAGCTTGATTTGACTGAGTGATTTGGTTTTCCATGTCTCACCACGTCTGTTGGTGCTGTTCAACTCTCGCCCCCACCACAGACATCGACACTAGACGGAGAGCGGCGTGCGACCTGGTGCGCGGGCTCTGCAAGTTCTTCGAGGGCCCTGTGACTGCCATCTTCTCCGGCTACGTGAACTCCATGCTGACGGAGTATGCCAAGAACCCCAGCGTGAACTGGAAGCACAAGGACGCCGCCATCTACCTGGTCACGTCACTGGCTTCCAAGGCCCAGACTCAGAAGGTTCGTCCCCTTTGACCTCAGCCTGATCTTAAACAATTTTTCACGCTCTGTATTTGGTGGGGTCTCTCCCCCCAATAAGGAAAAGCTTCAACTTGTTTCATTGCCCAATTCTATCGTCCAGCATGGAATAACGCAGGCTAATGAGCTCGTGAACCTGACGGAGTTCTTTGTGAACCACATTCTACCAGACCTGCGGTCTCCCAGTGGTAAGGAAGCTCTTCTTTGTTCAGCCATAATGTCACTGACCTGTGCTATTGGTGTTCAGGCTGAAGTTACATGTATATTCTGTTTACAGTGAATGAGTTTCCAGTCCTGAAAGCAGATGCCATCAAGTATGTCATGACCTTCAGGAGCCAGGTACCCTTCTCTGCTTTTTCCTCTCAAAGAAGAGTTGGCTCTTTTTTTTCCCCCCTCCCTTTCACTTTGCCTCTCCTTCGACATGCTATAAATGTCGAATACTGACCCTGGCGGTGAACCCTAGAGATCACTGGACAGTGATGAGTGTTGCTTTGATCTCCCTGAATAAGCAAGTTTGCTCTATAAAACCTCCCTCTGGTCACGATCCAGCGAAGCTTTGCCGAGTCCCTTTGAACTGCCAAGCTGAAATGCTCACTTCTCCACCCCCCACCCGTAGCTTCCAAAGGAGCAGCTGTTGGAGACGGTGCCCCTGTTAGTGGCTCACCTCCAGGCAGAGAGCACGGTGCAGCACACCTACTCCGCCCACGCCCTCGAACGCCTCTTCACCATGAGGGGACCCAACAACTCCACCCTGTGAGCCCTCGTGCCTTCCTCCGTCCTCTACGCTGGTGTTCCCCAGCTGTGGGCCCACAGCGCCCCCTGCCAGGCTCAGCTAGAAGTAGAAGTTTACTTTTCACTATCAGCAAAAGCTGAATGTAAATTGGTGCAGTGCATCTGAGAATTATGCCACACATGCACTTGAATATACAAATCTGTAATACGGTTCTACTGCAAATGGTATTTGAGGTTGTGTAATGTGTGCCAATGGTTTTGCCAAATGTGTGTGTGTGAGGAGAAGAGCTAAACTGAGACCAGTAGTAGCACATGGCCTTTACACACTCGTACTAATTCGAGTCTCCCAGATGGAATTGTCCAAAGAACTCCTTCCCTAAAATCTACAAGGCCCAAAGGTCAGGGTAGATTTAGAGTGACTGGTAATTCTAATAATGGTGGTAGTTGGTCAGATGTTGAATCTGAGTTCTTTTTTCTCGTGTGTTCAGGCTTTCTGCTGCTGAGATTGCCACTTTCACTGAGCAACTGCTCAACAACCTGTTCAACGCTCTGGCGATACCAGGCTCCTCTGAGAACGAGTACATCATGAAAGGTGTTGCCTCTTCACCTACTGTTCTCCACTATTCTAAACTTCTTACGCTCAAATGACTCATTTTCGTTTTTGTCACCGTTTGCCTACGCAGCCATCATGCGAAGCTTCTCGCTCATGCAGGAAGCCATCGTGCCCTACGTCCCAACACTGATTGGCCAGCTTACGCATAAGCTCCTCCTAGTCAGCAAGGTGAGCCAAACGTGTGTCTCCAGTCCTCCTGAAGGGGATTGGGACATACCTGTACAGTCCATAGAGATGCAGTAGATGTTGGTCTAGCTTCAGGGAGTGTGGTGTCCAGACTGACTGTCCCTGTCTCCAGCTGTGGCACTGGACACACGGTCAGGACACACATAAACCACCGGCCATTAAAGGGGACACTTCCTAAGCAGGACTTTGTCCTAAAGGCAGGACGGGACATTAATTTGAGAATAAGTTCATTTTAAAATTAAAGTTAATTTATTTAAAAGTATTTATTTAAAAAATAAAACCAATGGTCATGTACATTTATTAACATACATACCTGTAAAAGTAAATGACTGGAAAGATTTTACAGTAGACAAAACGTGTGTGTGTGTGTATTTTAAATTATCAGTACCAGAGGATTTTACACAAAGTTTTGCTTGATCAGCATGAGGATTATATATGTGTGTGTGTGTGTGTGTGTGTGTGTGTCTCTAATGAGCCATGCTGATGGGTCTGTGCTCACTTATCCAGAATCCCAGCAAGCCCCATTTCAACCACTACCTGTTTGAGTCCCTGTGCCTGTCCATCCGGATCACGTGCAAGGCGAACCCAGTGAGCGTGAGCAGCTTTGAGGAGGCCCTCTTCCCTGTCTTCACCGAAATCCTCCAGACAGACGTGCAGGGTGGGTGGAGCCTAATGCACGCGACCTCCACTTAACCCAGTCTAAAGAATCAACCAGACACTGGCAGGAAGGTTACGGTTAATCTACTTTGTTTGTGTTTGGATATATTTTGTACGTTTATGCAGGACAAAGCGTGTATTTTTGAGAGAAATTCCTATATAAAATTTAATGTAAGCATATGTTCATGTTTAGTAACTTTAACTAGTAACTAAAATTCATTCTGATGTGACTTGCTGCATTGGTGAACAGTTGGTGCCTTTTCAAACTATGGAACCCAGTACAGACATGCAGTACAGTACTGGGACATGTGCTCTGTAAACCGCTGTAATTCAGTTCTGACAGCTTTTCCTGAGTCTTAAACTGGCACATTTCGCCCAGTGTACAACATCTCAGTCAGGATGTGATGTATCCCATATGACTTCTGGTAAGTGATCCTGCCAAAAAGTCATATGGGATCTTTGTCTGCTGTGGTCCAGACCAAGGGAACTGAACCATAAATATAAACGTGATCTCAAACACTATACTTTCTAAATGGATCTCGGGGCTCTGAGCAATCACTTCTATTATGTACATTAATTATAATGTCGATTTTTTTTTTTGCATTTCCATAGTTAGGTTCGGGTGTAAACATTTTTGTCTTCTTTGTGTGCCCCACCCCCACAGAGTTTGTGCCCTACGTGTTCCAGGTGATGTCTCTGCTGCTGGAGATCCACACCAACTCCATCCCCTCCTCCTACATGGCGCTGTTCCCCCACCTGCTACAGCCCGTGCTGTGGGAACGCACGGGCAACATCCCCCCGCTGGTGCGCCTCCTGCAGGCCTACCTGGAGAAGGGCGGGGCCACAATCGCCAGCTCCGCCTCCGACAAGATAGTGAGTGGCCACGTGAACAGTCTGGTGCGCTCCGGGTGTAGTATGGCTCTGAGCGATCAGACCAGAGCTGCTATAGTCAGTGTTGCAGGGATACGCGTGGCTGGTTTCTTGTTTGTTTTTGTTTACAGCTAACAGCTACACCTTTTAATCCCCAAAACTCCCCCTTCTCCTCCAATCACACACGCAGTCCGCCGGCAGCAGGTGGTGCTGTGACCCTCCACATTGGGCTTATGTCTGCTTTGCTTTTCCCCAGCCTGGTCTGCTAGGAGTGTTCCAGAAGCTCATCGCCTCCAAGGCCAACGACCACCAGGGCTTCTACTTGCTCAACAGCATCGTGGAACACATGCCACCGTAAGTGAGGGCCACCGGCCCAGAAGAACTGATGGCTCCAGTTGTTGGACTGGGTCGTTCTTTCATAGCTCTGTAACCGTTTGATCTGTGTGTTTTTGTTTTAGTGAATCCATCAGTCAGTATAGGAAGCAGATCTTCATCTTGCTCTTCCAGAGACTTCAGAGCTCCAAGACCACCAAGTTCATTAAAAGTATGTGAAGAGAAGCTTCTCTCGTTTTAGGAAGGCAAGCTAACTTAAGAGCACCAGTTCAGGGTGTAACACTGTTGAACTAAAGCCTGCTGTGTACTGCCACTGCAGGTTTTCTAGTCTTTGTGAACCTCTACTGCGTGAAATATGGGGCGATTGCCTTGCAGGAGATCTTTGATGACATCCAGCCAAAGTAAGCAGCAGTGTTTTTGATTGTTTTGGTTTTGTTTTTCATTTATAGTATTTGCTGTAATGTGTATATTAGGTAGTTATATTAGTTATTATATTGGCTAGTTTTTAGTTAAGCAGGTTGTGTAATTTAAAAAATTTTTTTAATGAAAGCTTTTTCTACATGAAGCAGCTGTGTTACCTGTTTGAATGGCAGGATGTTTGGCATGGTTCTGGAGAAGATCGTCATCCCAGAGGTGCAGAAAGTGTCCGGGCAGGTGGAGAAGAAGATCTGTGCGGTGGGCATCACCAAGATCCTCACAGAGTGCCCAGCCATGATGGACACGGAGTACACCAAGCTGTGGTAGGACGGCCAGCTGCACCTACTCCCTCACCCGCCTCACCCAGCCGCACCTACTCCCTCACCCAGCCTCACTGCGCAGCGTTACGGGCGCAACGGCACTGCAGTTCCTCCTTTTACCAAACCACACCGCATGTGATGCTTCACTTTCCAGCTCACCTAACGCGTGCAGTCCGCTTTGGCCACTGATGACTTGGCCCAAAACGTAAAAGACCTTCCCGTCAGCCGTGAGAACGGACATAACAGCCTGAGTTGTTCACGCTCCGTCTCCTCCCTCATCCGTAGGCCTCTGGTGCTCCAGGCTCTGATCGGGCTGTTTGAGCTGCCGGAGGACGACAGCATCCCCGACGACGAGCACTTCATCGACATCGAGGACACGCCCGGATACCAGACGGCTTTCTCTCAGCTGGCCTTCGCCGGCAAGAAGGAGCACGATCCTATCGGAGACGCCGTCAGCAACCCCAGAATTCTGCTGGCCCAGTCCTTACACAAACTCTCCACCGCCTGCCCTGGAAGGGTGAGCCACGTGTGCTGGTGACGTTTTTAAGTCCTCTGGTGCAGTGAGCGCATGGCAGAGCAGAAGTGCACTGCAACCTCTAGGCTGCAAAAGGGAACAAATGTCAAAATGAGCAACTGTCCAGTTGGTGTATTACGTTTTCCAAGCTTTGGGTTTGTCATGCATACATGCAACTTTTTTTAAATCTCTCTTTCCGGAAGGTTCCCTCCATGCTGAGTACGAGTCTGAGTGCCGAGGCGCTCCAGTTCCTGCAGGGCTATCTTCAGGCCGCCTCGGTGCAGCTGGCCTAAAGGGGGCGCTAGCGTTTTCTCTTGGCGTGGTGCTGGAGGCCATCTCGCTGGAGACCGTTGACGCTCTGCAGGGGAACGGACAACTGCAGTTGAGACTGGGACTGACGTACCGAGAACTTCACCGACCAACAGACCTGTTGACTTGGTCCTCTCTCGCACCCTAGCAACCACAGGGTGGCCCAACGTTACACAGAAATCCGTATGACGGAATTTTTAAGAAAATGGATTTCCTTCATTTTAAAATGGATCGTGTGGGGGAAATAAAGAGCAGAGAAAAGAGAAAAGCAAAGTTTACCTAAATGGGAGGGTCATGTCTGGTAGGTGGCCAATCAGCTGCCGGTGTGTTGTCGGTGTGAGTTTGAGCCAATGCTGCTTCAGCACTCCTGATTTTTGATCTAGCGCTTCGATGCGACTTCTCAAATCTGTTCTTGGTCCACTGGCACTTAATCCGAGCAAAAGGGATCTCCATTAACCAATACCGAAGGTATTTTGGAGCAAAAATGACACACACGACACAAGCATTTGACAGAATGAGTTGGCTGACCTTTGATCTCTTCACAGACAAATGGGACGCATTTGTTTTCTTTTCTGCGGTAGTTTTACTGTTGGTAAGCTGGCGGGGCTGGACAAGCTGACGGCCCCCATGCCCACACTCCTCTCCTCCACCCTCTTGTTGCATGTGTCCGTGTTTTTGTCTTTGTCTGGTCTTTGTTTTAAGGCTTTGTCTAATTGTTAATAAAGAGAGGCACTTGTATACGCTCTGTGTACCCTTATTTCAACCCCTTTCAACATAGATGTTTATAAACTAATATTGGACATTTTGGTTAAGTATCTTAAACTGATACGGTGCTTGACACTTTAAAAGCTGAAGCTTTGACAGTAGTGAAGATGAAGCTATTGGTTACTGATTGTCTAGACCGGATACTAGTCCCCGACTGGAAATTCTGATCCGATTTTCTTATTCTAGTACTAGGAGCGCCCTGAAGACAACCGCCAGACATTCACAAAAGAATGGGCTCGTTATTTAAAAAAAGAGTCTATGCGATAAATACCTATTATGCAATTCCTACATATTGTGAATTTATTCCCACATAATGTATTTCAAGGTATCAAGTACAACTTTCCCGCTGTCTGAAGACATGGGGTCTAACTTTGTTAAAGTTATAAACTTTTGACACTCCTGACAGGCAGGAGCCGATGGCGGGTGGAGGTAGATGTATTCAAGCGGTGCCACTCGCACGCAGTGGTTTGTACTGGCGTGGATAACATGAACATACACTGATCAACATAATCTGTAATAAATCTTTTTAATTTATAATGCTCTCGTTAACTGTTTACCACTGTAGCCTAAGCCTACTATAATGTACATTAGACATGTTGGCCAGCATAACAAATGGCTTTCAAGTGGCTGATGAAATCGGCGATGGGGGTGACGGCATGTGCCTCTGCGGGTGAAGCGTAGTGAAGGCAAATGCCGACTGTTACACTAATAAAAATAATAAATCATTTTAATATACCATGCTTTCGTTAACTGTTTACCACTATAGCCTACCCCCACTATAATCTAAATTCGACATGTTATCGTCTAACAACGCACATGCCAAACAGCGACTGAACTCCTTAAAAAGAACCTCTTTGCATAAAGAAGCGAAGTGGTAGACCCGCCCCTCACGGGACACGCGTCTTCAGCCGCCGGACAAACAAGTTTTAAAGCGTCGTATTCGCCACGGCTTTTTTATTTTGCCATTAAAACCCAGGCGATTTCTGAACTGCTAGACATACGACATACCCGCTGCACATCATGAAGACCACTTTAATCGCAATCGTATTCCTAATCTGTAAGTTTGATAGTTTTTAATTCCGTGCGTCACTATCATGTTCAGGCATGCATGAGTAGCAACCTAACGTTATGTGTTTTCTTATGCTTTGATTTCTAAAGGTGCTGCATGTCGTTTGAGTTTTTTAAATGTTCTCTCTGATCTATTTCTATTAGTTTACCTGTTGAAGTTCACTTGCTCTGCGTTCCGTGTCCAAGAAGTTGTAGTGGGCCAAACTGCAACTCTTCAGTTAAACGCGGTCTGCAACGAGGACGTTGAGGTGACCCGATTCATTCCCGACGAAACCACAATCGCTGCCTGTGTGAATGGGTTGTGCACTGTCGAAGACGATTTTCAGAAACGATTTGAATTCGCGGGAAACGTCAAACAAGGGAACATCTCCCTGCTGATCAGGTCGGCTGTCTACAATGACATTGGCTCCTACAGGATTAGATGTGGCGGAAAAACATCTGAAATTAAACTAAAGGTTTTCGGTAAGTGTCCTACTCTCGTTTGAATTATGTTTTTTGTGTCCTAAGATAAAATTAATAACATGAAATGTTGTCCCCAAGTTCCTACTGTAGTGACCGTTAGAGAGCTGGAGAATGTCTTTATCCCCTGTCACGGAGACACTCGAACGGATGCCAGGGACGTAGAGTGGAAAAAAGACGGACAAAGGGTTCTGCACTACAACCATGAGGCTCGCAGTGTGAGCCACGGCAGAGACTTTAGAGACAGATTTATGATGTCACCAGAGGGCTTTCTCGATGGTAACCTAACCCTCCTCATCACCTCAGTTCACGCATCAGATACTGGACTTTATCAGTGCACCATCCACGATGAATCCCGCGAAGGAGAGCCACGTGCAGTCCTGTTGAAAATGGAAGGTGAGTTGCTTTTTATTAGAACATCTTAGGAACTGTCAGGGATTTTAAGTTTATATAAAACAAATTTTTCTCCTGAAACACTCAAACCATTTTTCCCTTTTCTCTGTTTTTAAATCAGAAAACAAAATGGATGGTTGTCTTAAAGGCAATGGAATGGATACAGAAGTCATAGTAGGAGTAGTCATAGGAGTGGCTATAACGGTACTCGTAGTAGGAGTAGTCATAGGAGTGGCTATAGCACCCAAAGTCAACGCTGTTTAGTCGGAGAAGGAACGCAAGATCTGATCGTCCTGTCCAGGAGATTAGGAGCGTTTCCCCAGAAACTGAACAAGTCAAACCTTCTTCAACTCAGCCATTCCAGGACTACTTGTCTTGGATTTTTGGAGTGACCCTATGACCCTTAAAGATTTTCCTAATTTTTACCCTGCTTTTTACTCCATCCACATCACGTGACATCTGATGATGTGGCATTCTTCCTGTGACACCAACCACCACGTCGTCACTGGAAGACTCCACACTTGGAAGAGAGCTCCACCTACGCTGGCAAGCAGGCCCCTGCGATCGGTGCAAATTCCTTTTGTTTGTGTTCACATCGCCTCACATTAACTCATTAATTCTTTCATTCAGAACTGATGACTTGTTGTCTAGTGAAAGCAACAGCATTAAGAGACCAGGAAGCCCACCATGCTGTTACACCACCCTAACAGAGTGAGAACAGGTGCTTTGCAGCATAGGTGTCTAATTCATAAGGGCATCAGTTACAGTCCTGGCTACAAGCTACAGGGTTGATTACTGTAATGGTCTCCTAATAGGACTCCCAAAAAAGACAAACCGCTACAGGTGAATGCAAAATGCAGCTGCTACAGTTCTTGCTAGGAGCAAAAGAAATGATCACAGTTCTTACACTGGCTACCAGTACAATACAGGATAGACTTTAAGGTGTTAAAAACGTACTTATTTGAACTGGCTTTTAGTTAGTGTAGGTCTCGTAAACATAGTCCATTTTATTTATTTTTTTATTTATTTGTTTCCAGTTTTATTTATTTTTATTATCTTCTGTAATTCTTAATTCGTTTATCTTAATCTTATTTTAATTTCTGTCTGATTTCATTTCAAATTATTTTCATTAATTTAAAATTAATGAATTTTTCATTCCTTTAAAATCTTGTTTTTAATTTTTATGTATTACATTGTATTACAATGACCTTCTCAAGGTGATGCACCTCGTGTTATAATAAGCTTCTTTTCTCTTGTTAGAGAGACCCTGCTTGTTGTGACAGAATTTCCACGACAGTCCTTAGTAACCTTAGTTTAAGTCTAAAGACCCAACATCACTGAGAAAACACTTCCAGATTCCTTCATTTGTCCACAAGTGGTTTACAAAGTACTGCAGAGTGGTTCAAAGTGCAAAGAACATTCAGACTAAAAGCAACCCAATTCAGTTCTTACTCAAAGCTTCCCTTACCTTAAACACTCCATTCTAAGATTAGAGCATTTAGTGCGTCAGATGGGGCTGAAGCAGCAGGAGGTGAAAAGGGCGTTTGTAGATCTTTATTGTCCATTGCAATCATGACAGCAAACGCCCAGGGGAAACACCTTAGTGAAATGATAGTTGGATATGTTCCAGTCAGGTCTCTCAGGTTGTCAAATAGTAATCTACTGGTGATTCCTAAAAGCCGATTAAAGATTGGTGAGGGTGCCTTCAGCCGTTATGGCCCAAAACTCTGGAACTCTCTTCCTGAGGAGCTCAGAGACATTTCATCCCTGCATAGCTTCAAGAGGAGTCTTAAAACCTTCCTGTTTAGATCTGCTTTTAGTTAAGCTATGTCTGTTGTACTAGGTTTCCATTTTATTTACTTTCTTAATCATTTTATTTAGTTACATTTTATGTTTGTTCTAATTATTTTAATAGTTCTATTTACCAAAGTACTTTATTACATAATTTTGTCTATTATCTTAAGAATTTGTAATTTTATTACCTTTATTTTATTACCTGTTTGTTTATTTTATTTTGTTGTCTTTTTGCTTCATTTTAATGTTTTGATTTATTTAATCTGTAAAGCACTTTGAGTTGCATGTATGCATGAAAGGTGCTATACAAATAAAGATTATTATTATTATTATTATAACAGATCTGCAGAAGCGCAATACAAACAAATAATAAAGATCACTCTGAAAACACTCGAGGTGAGTCTCATGGTCAGCAGTACTCGTGGGTCAAGCTCGATGAATATGCAACATTGGATGACGGGACCTGTGGGTTTATGTAGGGAGAAAGGAATGTGTAATGTGGATCAGGTGTGCTGCATTAAAATTCTGGTGATTGTGACGGAGGGAGTGGTGTAGTGGGGGTGTATCGGGAAGCGGGCGTTTCCCCCCTGAGCGCTGGGACCGGTCTACTGTAACAGAGCCCCCCCCAAGGATCGCCCCCCACCTCCTGGAGCGTGGGCGGCCCCTGCGTCGGGGGCGCTGGTCTATACGGGTGAGCCCTGTGGAAGGAGGTGATCAGTGTGGGGTCCTCGATCTGGGAGGCCGGGACCCAGCTCCTCTCCTCCGGACCGTACCCCTCCCAGTCAACAAGCTACTGCAACGTGTTCCTCCTCTTGCGTAAATCCAGCAGCGAACGCACAGCGTAGGCCGGACTGTCGTCCAGCATCACGGGAGAGGGCGGCGCACTTCCTTCCTCTTCGCTTCGCTTTGCTTTTGTCGCATACTGGAAACTGTACTGCATACTACTACGAGGACCAGTATGCAGTATCCAGTATATACTGAGTGCACTATGCAGTATGCCGTATGTAGTAGGCTATTTCGAACAGAGTCTGAGTCCTCCGGTAAGCCGAACTGTTGGAAGACGTGCCGGAAGAAGAGTTCTGTTGTCTCGAAGGCTGTTGGAAGACCCGGGAGAGGAACAAAAGGCACCATTTTTGAAAATCGATCCACCACCACCAGAATGGCCGTTTTACCTTCAGACGAGGGGAGATCTGTCAGGAAGTCGACGGCCAGGTGAGACCAGGGACGCCGTGGTGTGGGAAGGGGGAGCAGCTTACCGGCGGGCAAAGTGCTTCTTTTCTTGTGTAAAGCACTTTGAATTGCCATTGTGTATGAAAGGTGCTATACAGTATAAATAAACTTGCCTTGCCTACTGCATGTGGGTCCAGTAGTGTCAGAGCAGCATATCCCACTATGTCTCTTGAGGCAACGAGGGCCTTTTCGGCAGCTGCCACAGCTCTGACACACATCAGCAGTCCTGCAGCAACTGGATTTAGCTTGCAGGAGAAATATGCCACTGGTCATTGCTGTGCTAGCACTGAGGTCATACACTTTCCTCGTGCATCAACCATCTGGAGAAATAGTTTCAACGGGTCTGGAATGCCTAATGCTGGCATGGTGTTGTTTTAACTGAGTGAATGCCGCCTTCACCTAGGGAAGCCTCTGAGTGGCCCCTCGCTCTCTGCATAGGAGAGAATAAAAGTGCGACAATATGAGCACATGCCAAGAAATAACAGCTGTTTCTTAGTTTGCGGTTTGGGAGGCTTCACTATGGCCTTCACTCTTTCCTTAGATAGTGCATGTGACTGTTGTGACATAACGTGTCCTAAGAAGTTTACTTTCTCTCTGCAGTATTGCAACTTTGATCTAGATGCCTTGTGGCCTTCCTCTAGATGATTTAGCAGTGCCACTGTGGCCTGTCTGCAAAGGTCTCTGGTCGGAGCGCAGACTAAAAGATCATCCGTATATTGGAGTAAAGCTGTTCCCTCTGGAAGCTTCAATGTTTCTAAACTCGCACGTAACCTTGACATAATCTAGTGAATCTAGTGAATGTGTGTTTTTCCTTCTAAGCAAAATTGGCTGTCTGGATGAACGGGAATGCTAAAAAATGCATTGGCAAGATCCACTACACTGAACCACTGACTGTCCGGGGGAATCTGAGAGAGAACGGTGTAAGGATTTGGGACTTCTGGAGCTCTAGGGTGTACTGCCACATTGACAGCCTGCAAATCCTGAACAAACCTCCATTCCTCTCGCCCTGGGAAAATTGGAGTTCTTACTGGTGAGGTTTCGCATGGCACTATCACGCCAGCCTCTCGTAGTGATTGGAAAATGGGCCTGATGCCTTCCACGGCTTCAGGTTTCAACGGGTATTGGTGTTTGGGTCTGTAATCAGATTTGGGAATGATGTGCACTGGCTCACATCTTTTAATGAGGCCCATATTGTTCTTTCCCTTAGCCCATAGTGTCACAGTCCTCTTGGCACCCCTCTTGTCTTGGTTTGGTTTGTGTCTTGGTTTCCTCTTTCTGTGCTTTTATTTTGAAATTCCTTATTGTGTGTAGTTTCACATCCCTTCCTTGTACTCCACCGCCTCGTCATGATTTTCAGGTGTGTGTCGTTTGGTTATTGGTTTGTGTATTTAAACCCTGTGTTTTACCCTGCATCTGGCTGGTCATTACATGTAGCCCCTGGTTGTTTATTCTGGTTTCTGCTTAAGGTTAAGTCTGTCAATTTGTGTATTTATGTGTAGTTCTCATTCTGTGGTTCTGTTCTGTTTAGTCTTTCTTATCCTGGCTTGCTGTTTGCTCATTTTAGTCCTGTTGCCTTTTGATTTCTAAGTACCATGTGTTCGAATTCATGGCTTGGTTTCTAGTTTTTGTCACCCTGGTTCAGTGTTTGCCTTTAGTGTTATTTGGTTTATCTTTGTCTTATGTCGGTGTACTTGATGTGTTGGTATTGTTATTAAATCATTTTTTATTCTAAGATCTCCTGCCCTTGTCAAACCTACCTCCCCGAGTTGTCACAGGATGACCAGCCCAACAATGACTCAGCAGGAGACCATCGCGATGTCTAGCCTGCCCACACACACGGATACGGTAAGTCAAGGAACTGTTGGACAGTTTTCAGTCTTCTTTTCCAAAGGATGTTACAGGTAACCCCATGGTGCTACCTTCCCTAACCCGATGACCACAATGGGGAGGGGTGCACTGCTGATGGCTTCACTCTACAGTGTAGAGCATAATTTCAATTTCTAACATGCCCAACAACCCTTGAACAAGAACTCGCTCTGTTTGAGGTTCCTCTTAAAAAGGAAAGCCCTGGAATGGGCTGACATCATCTGGACAAATAGAACTGAGGAGGCTTGGACAGTGGCTGGGTTTTGTAGACTGTTGCAAACCAGGTTTGCTAGTGTTGCCATCTCCTGCACTTGAGTCAAACCTACCTCTCCAGAGTTGTCACACACGGGGGAACTTTTTCCAGTTCTAATTCTTCCGCTGGGAGGAGAGTCGCCCATATGGTCTTTGTTTGTGTTTTGTCATTTTGGTCAAATCCCACTCCTCTAGTGCATGGTAACTTGTAGGGCATCTGCACTCTCCATGAATTGGTGCTTGCACTGGCGGGTTGGGAGGTGGGAACCCAGTCCTCTGCCTTCCTCACCCTCCACGCCAACATGTGTATGATGTGCAATGGATTGCATCCCTTGATTTAATGCAAGAGACTGCGGGTAACACGAGTCACCTCTGCCATTAAGTACTTTGATTCCCCCTTCGGTGCCCCTGCACTGCCATTCATAGGCATACCATGGCTGTTCTGATGCCAATTGAATCATTTGGGGCTCTTCCCAAAACAAAAATAGCCTATTCGGGCCACTTTGGAATGTGCATTGCAATCTCGAGCCATTAAATTAGCTGGGCACGTAGCGGAGATCAGAAACTATGTTCAAATTCATTATCCACAGTACACTGGAAAGGCACAAACTCCAAGACACCCATTACTCTGACGGTTATCATGCTTCATTTCACAATTTATCTGGCCAGCCTTTATAACGGAGTGTTGCTCCACTGTCTACCAAAAATTGAAGTTTGTGTTTTTTCAACCATCATTTCTACCTGTGGGAGGTCTGCTGGGTTTCTGCTGGTGTAGCTGCAGGGGCTCCTTCTCCCCTGGGTGCTCGAGCTGGTTGTTCAGCGGCTGGTGGGTGGCGTCGAGGTCAGGATCAGCTAAGGAGGGCACACTGGGGCACCTTATTAGTACTTTCTCCCTACCTGCCTAACCTTCTTTTTAATAAACTTTGTACTTTACTTTGATACCATACGCAAATGTTGTTGACTGTTCTTGCTCACCATTAAGGTTCAAATTTCCACAACAAACTTGGCACCCCAGATGGGACTCCGCGACTGAGGACGGCACCTGCGGGGGAGATCTGAGCGCACAGATTCCTGAAGGCGTTACTTCAGCAAGCCAACGACAAATTGCGTTGAGCGGGACCCGCAGGTGACCGTTTCTCAGCGCCGGAGTTTTCCCGGAAAAGAACTACAAACTAGAACCTGGTGAGTCCAGAAAGTTTAGGATAAGTCACAGGTCTGAGGTTCTCTCTCTCCCTGCAGTGTGCAGTGCAGTGCAGACCCTAGGTCCGGAAGGGTCAGGTAGGACACAAATGTTTTTCTATGCTTGGCAATGAAGAAATGCTTTCGCGAACACCTGTTACTGCTGTTGAAGAATATTTAATATATACATGTTAAAGTAACTGAGCAGACTACTGCATTTTTACTAGTTAAATATGGTTGACAATGTGAAGACAATTATGCTGTTTATCAAACCAGTGCTGCTGATATTGTTCATTGATGATTACTGTAATAATAAGGGGAATTGAAATAGCACTTTTTGTGTGTATTCTGGCGTAGGCCACTCTGTTATTAAAGTATCTTGAGTGTAGGGAGTCGCCACATATGAGTGGCAGGTATCTCCAGTCGGTTGGTGTGTTAGAAACAGTCATGGAGTGGTTCTCCACACCCCTCACCTGTTCATTATAGGAGACGGGGACTAAATTTAGGGCATTGTTGCTGACATTAAATGCGTGCCTAATAAGTTTGCCAGTGTTCAGAGTAGAATCGGACCGGATGGTCTGAAAGCTCAATTATCTGATTCGGAACAAGCTATGCAGCTGTCATTAGACCCACTCTTTCATGCATATGGATGGCAGCTGAGCACCTGTCCCACAGGAGATATTAAGGCAGAACTGATTATTCTTGCACAAAGTCTTACTAACCCCACGGGGTACCGATGACTTCATGGACCCGTGCATGCTACACCACACAGCACACATACATGAGGGAGGGCCAGATATGGCATACAAGCAAAATGGTTTAGAGAAATTGACCAGGCCACAATGCAAATACTAATGTGTGTGCTTTGGAACCAACATGTGGGGGTGGTTGAAGTTGGCTAGAGCAGAGCGTGGTTCATATGGTGAACAGTACTGCGCATGTCTTGCTGGCCAATCCCACAGGTTGGCAGAGTTTGGGGCCGTGGTTAATGCAAATGCTGGATGTGGATGACTGGAAGAATGAGCGGGTGTTTGAGTACAGCCAATCACAGGGCATCTACCGCAAAACTCTGAACTGGAGAGTCAGAGTGAGAAGGGGGGTAGAACTCCTGGTGGGTGAGCCACCAAATTCCATCCAAAATGTGTGTGTGTGTGTGTGTGTGTGTGTGTGTGTGTGTGTGTGTGTGTGTGTGGGAGTTGGAGCGAGTGCTAGAGGTGTTGTGGTCAAAAGGCAAATGTGAGATGAGCCTTATCAAAGGATGTGAACCTGTGAGAAATGTTTATTTGTTTGTTTGTTTACAGGCCTTGTAAACCTAAGTACTCACTGAAGCCCAGAGGAAAAAAAATAATAATAATAATAATTTGGGGGCTTGGTGGACTGAAATTATGGAGATTGATTAAAAATATCAAGTAGGTAACTTGGTGATGGCATTAAAAGCACCACAGGTGCCTGATCACTATTTATTTAATTATTTTTATCCCAAGGTTCAATCTTAGAGTAAATGAATTTTAGTTGTTGATGTGATAAATAAAGTACAGACAAATCTTTCGTTTTGGTTTATGTTTGAGTTCAATGGTCGACCTTATACTCATATTTATACTTGTAAACATCAAGACTACTAACCATACACAACGAGGCACTGCAATGCAGCCTGCAGTCGTTGGAAACAAACCTGAGCTCAGTTTAATTTGTTTGCCATATGAGGCCAGTGTTAATGCAACATGACCAAGTTGTTAAAGCATTTAGCAGCTGAAAAGCACAAAAGTTGTGCAAACCAAATTACAATGTGTGCAAATTAAAATTTAATTCCTGGGCCATCCTACCACCCCTGAAAATGACAGCCATTTAAAAAAATTCAAAAGTCAAAAAACACGCCCAGGACCAAATTGTAATTCATTTTGTTTCAGGAATATGCTCTTACAAGAGAACAGATAAAAAAGTTTGTTGACTTTGAATCTGTGACTATGCATGCCTCGAGGCCCCACTGAGCACAATAGCTCACGGGAGGGGCTTACTAGCCCACAGTGCACTTAGTTGGATACGAGAAGTGGAAAAGGCCTTCGAACAGCTAAAGAGAGCATTACAGCAAACTCCCACATTGGGATTGTCTAAATCCAAATCTCCCATTCACGCAAACAGCAGATGAGAAGCAAGGTTGTATGACTTCTGTATTGTTACAACCCCATGGGGTTGTACTGCGTACTGTACAGTACTGCGTGTAGTAGCTTACTATTCAGCCAAATTAGATCCCGTGGCAGCAGGGCTCCCTCCTTGTCTCAGAGCGGTAGCCGCTGCTGAGAAAGCAGTGAACGCATCACGTGACGTTGTAGGTCACATGACAGCTGCCCATTGGCTGAGATATCACACTGTTTTATTAGGAATGCTGAATATCACAGTTAAGAGATGTACAGTTCTTAACCCTGCAACTCTTTTGCCAACAGAACAGGACGCGGTGACCCACACCGTAGCTGAAATTTGTTTCCCCCCGACCAGGTCTGAGGGAAATTCCCTTAGATAATTCAGACTTGGAGCTGTTTGTGGATGGACAACAGGGAAAAAATTGTGTAGGATGTGCAGGTGTTTTACAACACAACACAATCAAACCAGGTCCATTGCCAGAGCATTATTCAGCACAGGCAGCTGAACTGGTTGCTCCGACTGGAGCATGCAAAATGGCACAGGGCCATGTCACTATGTACACTGGCAGTAGATATGCCTTCAGAGTGGTACATGATTTCGGGGCCACCTAGAAACATCAGGGGTTTCACACCTCTTCAGGCAAGATGATCACATATCACAAATTAATTGCTGAACTTCTCGATGCCATCCTCCTCCCGAAACAAATAGCAGTGTGTAAATGTGAAGTACAAACTAACAAGGATTCTGTCTCTCTAGGGAATGATCGTGCAGACGAGGCAGCCACCAAAACATGTGTATCAAATGTACTGACAATGATTACCCCACAGCAGACCGGAAAGGGTTCCCTGCATGAAATATTGACACGTGTGTCAAAAAGGAGGGATGATGAGCATCAATGTGTATGATGTGTATGATGTATGTATGAAGGATAACATGTATGACAGTTCACAAATTACCCCACAAACAAAATGTTTTTTTATGAACTTCCAACAGGTTTCAGGAGAGGACGGCCATTAGGGCCTCTGTCACAAGCGAGTACGAAAATGTTGAATTATTGTGCGTACCTGTCGTCTGCTTTATCACAAGTTCACAGGTCTGTGAAGGAGGCCCTGCCAAGGACATTGGAGGGACTGCAGCACAACCTGAAACCTGCAGCACAACCTGAAACCGTGAAGGACTTCAGAAGGAAGAGCTGGAAGACACAGAGGGGAGACCTCTGTCTCTTCAAACTTGTAAACCTGAGTTTGGGAAACACGGGTGTCTGTGCAACGACGCGCACAACAACGTTCAGATTTACAAACCGAACATGGCTCAAATCAGTATAGTGTAAAAAGGAGGGTGTTTGGGCGCCTCAGCTAAGTGGGAGAAGTGCAGATCGGGCGTGCCCGCACTCCAAGCAAGAAAGGTTAACACTCACCCACCAATTATACTGAGCCCCAAAAATACTCTGTAGGCACCCCTAGGGAGGTCTGAGGTCTGGCAAATTGCTGAATACTTAGATGTGAGGGATATGGTCTATCTACTCGGAACTTGGCCCAGCAGTGATAATGTCACTAACTTAATCAACCCCACTAACATTGTGTTCTCACTTTTCCACTGGCTAATGGGGATTGGGGGTGGAGTTACATGTTATCACACATTGCATATTTTTTGAATGTGGCACTTTTGAATTTCTTGTTTGTAAGCTTAGGGCCAGTCATTGAGTTGTCATGATCACCCCTCAGGTCCTCCCCAAGAGATCAGCTAGGTTCCTGTGAAAATTTTAGTAATTGATTAACCAAATAACAGACTTTTTAAAACTGTTTCTCGTCCGTGAGTTTCATGGTTAGAGTGTGGTGTTTTGGAGAGAAATGCACATGGTCAAAATGTCATCTGCATACTGCAAGACCATCAGGAACAGATGATTGGCTTGGCCTTCCTCCAAGGCTGACCCACACTTCACTGAAGCGAGACCAGAAACAGGAAGTTGTTCTCACCTTTGTCTTGCTTACAGTTTGTTACTTGAGAGAGATCGCGACTAGCCTGCTTCAGACCTAGGAGATATTTGGTCAGTGTTTGGTCACTCATAAAGCTTTTGAGGCAAAAACTAAACATTTTGAGTGAAGTATTTGCTTTTGCAGGTATTTCATTGAGTTTTGCTGTTTGCACTAACTGTTTTGAGAAATGCAATTGTGATGCCAATGTAAAACATGTGAGAAATGTACCAGATTGACTGAGAAACTGTAATTAAACAAACAGTACAAAAAATACATATATGTATAGAAACCAAGTGGAAAAACATAATTCAATATGAATAATAGTAATGTGAATATGTGGGTGATGTGTAAATGTTAACAATATTATGCTACTACCCAGGTAGAGGTACCTATATCAATATGTATGTGTAAGTATTTTTCTCCTTAGAATAAGTTATCAACTTAAGTTACATTCAAAATACAAATTGAATTATTTAGTACAGGTATAATGAGATCAAATGGTATTACAATTTAAATTGTGTAACCAACGTCCTTGTGTTTCACAGGCTGTCAATGAACATGCCAGCGGTCCAATGTGGGAAGAAAGGTGAGTGTTCCTCCTACCGCAATGGAGATGAGGTCTCGTAACACACAGTTCAAAAAATTAAAAGGAAATCATTGGGGATGAGCCACTCATCTCTGTACTTATGGACAGATGGCCTGCATTGTTTAACGAGAGACAGGTAAGCATACATCCACAGGATGATGGAGAACAAAGAAATTATCTGTTGGTTAATGTTAAAAGATCACATGTAAATTCATATGTAAGATTTTCATTTGTGCTTGCTATTGCTTTACACTCTACTGCTTTTATACTCCATCACCCCATGTTTACTGTCTTTTACGTCCGTTTCAGATAAAGGCAGAGTTCTCTAGAATAGTCACTGCTGACCTGCTCCAGTCATTCCTGGATTCACTGGATGCCTTGGTGCCAAGTCTCTTGGAATTCTATAAAGCAGCTGTCTCGTCAAACAGGAGGTTGACTCTGAGCAGTGTTATGCAGTGCCTTAATAAGGAGGTACATACACAAATGTACTTAACAATATGTACTACAATAAAGAATCTTGTTTAATTATTGTATTTACTCGGTCTCTCTTTGTATGTAGGACACAAATCAGAACAGAATAACGGCTGCCCTGCTTGGTCTTCCACTGTTCTTGTCAGAAGACACCTCTGAGATAATCAGGATGTGTGATGTAAGAAAATATATTTATGCATTAAGATAATGGGTGCATTCATTTAGAATTCAGCTGACTAGTTAGTCACTATTTTCAAAAGTACTTCCGTCATAAGCATTTTAACCAACTAGTAACCCAGTTGGCAATGTTTGGGATAGTTGTTGGTGTTTAAACTTTGAGGTTTTTGTGTCTGGTTAGATGACAAACAGCCATGTGCAAATGGTCAAAGAGCCACCAGGAGTAGGTGCTATGGGAGCTCCTACTGATGATGTCACTCTGTCTCCTCCCCCCCCCCACTCTTTTTCAAAGTAGTGTAGCAGTGCACACATCAGTGGAGCTGATATAAGGAGGTGGTTTTAATAAAGTAGCAGGTCAGGATAAATAAATGAACATGGTGAAACCCTGGATGTCCTCATGAAGGGAATGTGTGTTGGAATTCTAATTGCGTGATGCATGGTGCTTTCCCAATGAGAAATACTATTATGATGTGCACAAGTGACAAGTAGATGTGGAGATTGAATGAATAGTTTTGAGAATTTCAATTCTGATCTGAGAAATGAACCAAATCGACTGAGAAACTGTCATTCATACACTTACCTGGTGCTCATTAAAAGGAGATCTCCAACCCGTCAAAGAACAAAGAGAAGTGGTGCAGTGTCATCGGTTCGGTGGTGTTTGTCTGGGCTCCATAAGCGATCCTGGAGTCTTTCTGATTGGCCCATAGTACAAGTACTTATTTTCAGTATTTGGCATTTGACATGGTAACAAGGTTACATTAGGTCATTAGGAACTAATCAGTCCTGCCCAAGGTAAGAACTAAGCAAGGAGATGCAGCATTTAGCTATTGTTCTATTTCTAAATTGAACCAGCTGTTGGAATATACTAGAAGAGCTCTGTTACGATCAATGATGGTCATTGTTCGCGTGTGACGCAGAGGCTCCAGATGTGTCTCCCCTCCTGCCGCGCCAGGATTAATGCGGATTGGCTGTTGTCATCTGAAGACCCGCAGTTCCGTGTTTAAAAGACCTGCAAATCCGCGAAACGACGAGATTGTTCTCCATTCTGGGTTTTGGCGTTTGGTGTGTGATTATTATTCGACTTGATATTCTGGTTCTAGACTGTATATTGTATTCCGACCTCGATTCTGTTTTTGTCCCTTCTGGTTTTGGTAGCTGGTGTATAAATATTATTTTTGTTTCTTATTTTGAGCATTAGGTTGAGTCCTGAAGACTATATTCCGGGCCAGTTCAGCTATCATCAGCTATGGTTGTCTAGAGTAGCCGTAACAGAATTGGGGGCTCGTCCCTTTTTTGGTGGAGTGTGGTTTGTGCATTTATTGGTAGGCATGTCTGGGCAGTTTGACTTCGAGCACTTTACGCTGTTTCCTACACTGGAACAGTTCGATTTATGTCGTAAGGATGACCTGCTGTTAATTGCGGATTTCTTTGACATTGATGTGCCCCGTTCTGCGGTAAAGGCCGTGCTTTAGACTGCATTGTATAAGGAGTTGGTGCGACAGCAGATACTCCCAGAGGAGGACGAGACGCCGGGTGTTGCCCAAGACGCTGGGCTCTCGAGTCCCGCGGTGGCGGGAGTTGAGACTCGCGAGGCGGGCATGGAACCTCATCTCGGTTCGCCTCTGGCGGATCCAACGCTGAATGTTTTTAAATCCAAGATTGTTTATTTGGACTGGCTTTTGGTTAGTGTAGGTGTTAAGGTGTCTCTAGACTTAGATCAAAACCATCAGGGTTCATAGACAGGATAATACATTTGTACAGCCCTCAGAGTTCCGTAGCTGGTGCCAGGAGAACAGATTCACAACACACGGGTGTCAGGAAAGAGTTCTTTAGTTTAATGATTATTCTGTATTTAACTACATGTATTAAGATGTGTCAACACAATTGGGTAAGAATAATAAAACATATGTATGATTGGTGTTCTCCTTATCAGGAGAGGAGGCACTGGGTCTAGGGATAGTGGAGAAGTACAGAGAGAGACAGACAGAGAGAGAATCAGGGGAGCAGGCACACAGATAAGGGAGTGAACAGAATGTCAGTGTTCTAACTGAGGGTCAGAGACAGTAAATCACAAATTCCCTTACAGTAGGTACTGGAAATGTAGCCTATTTTGTTTTTTACTTGGTCTTTTTCTAGTTTTATTGATCTTTTACTTATCTTTAATTCTTATCTTAATTTCTTTAAATTCATTTTAAATTTATTTCTTTAAATTCATTGTATTATATTGTAGGCAATGACCTTTCCAAGGTGACAGACCTCAGATCATAAGCTTTTCTTGAGTGAAGCACTTTGAATTTTCAGTGTGTATGAAAGGTGCTATAGAATATACTTTTTAGGTGTGTAGCATACATATGCCATTTTAGATGTCATGGCATTCCTTAAAGCAGATGTGCAGAATGTGTTCCCAGGTTCAGTGCAATCACAGGTGATGTTTACAATATGACCATCACAACACCAGTAGCTTCGTGCAGGACCAGACAAACCTCAATGTACTTCAGCTACACTAAGTGTTATAGGTAAAATAGCTGTTTGAAGAGCTTTCATCTGTGCTTTAAGTATTTCACCTTGACTGGGTTTAAAGGTTGCCTATTTTTTTTGCACCAACTACACTAGGGAAGGATGAGTTTTAAATACATGTAAAGCATTCGTGTTCCTGCATCATTGATTTCTACAGTGTGGAACCAAATGAATTCTAACTAAATTATGCATTAGTCACTTAATTTCAGCAAGTATTAATCTCATTCAGTTTAGAGTACATTCCATAAAAACTGGATTTTTTGGGCATGTCCATAAGTGAGACCAAAGAAAAGCAAGATTTTCTACTGCAGTTCATTTTAACTTGATTTGGTTTACCCACCATCCATGCTTTGAATTAAACAAACTTTAGACTTAAGTCACCAAGGATAAAGACCCAACATCCCTGAGAAATCACTTCCAGATTCCTTTATTCATTCACAAGTGGTTTACAAAGTACTGCAGTATGGTTCAAAGTGCAAAAATCATTTAGATTAAAAGCAACCCAATTCAGTTCACACTCAAAGCAGTACACATGCAAGACTAGTCCTCTTCCCTGTCAACGCTGCGACTGCCACCAAAGACACCCCACCCCAAAGCGGAGGCTCTGACGTAGCAGCAGATGGAGGACGTCCTGCATCCAATGTGCCTACAACAAAATTAGGCGGGTTACTAAAATCACTCCTTAAACAGGTCATTCTAAAATTAGAGCATTTAGTGCATCAGAGGTCTTTGGCTTAAATTCATAGGCAGTCAACACGGTCGGTCTGCCGGGGAAAAAAAAAGGTCATCAAAGCACTAGTTCACACAAGCAGTCCAACAAGCTAAAAGAAATACCTGTCTCCGTGGGGGGGCTATCATCTCATTCATACCGGTTTCCATTTTAAAATATTGGGCAACCTAGGAGGATTGAGAGCAGTTTAGCACCCACAAGAACACATTTGGCTTTTAATAGAAATCAGTATTTTTGCTTAAAATAGAGCATTCAATAAGGTCTGTGAAAAAAGGTTTTAAGTCCTTTCCACCACAATACAGCGCCATTTACGAGCGCCCAGATCGAGGATCACTACAGGAGTTTAAGGACATATCACCAAGATACTATACAAACTCACCAGGTCGACGCTGCGGGTCAGCTCTTGTTAGTCCGTCACCCATAAGGTCTTGATTTCTAGAATGATAAAAGGATATTTAAAAAAGGTAACAGCTATTTTTGTACAATAAAAGCTTGCAGCGGCTCAGACGGTTTGGCTTAGGTTTCTATAGTCAACAGAGTCGATCTGCTGGGGAAAAAAGTTTAGTCATCAGTGCCGAGAAAAACAAATTCACAATACGATTCAGTCGATTAACTCACCAGCGCGCCTGCTCCCAAGACAGTTTCTAGGTATTCAAAGTCCGCCATTGTGGCCCACGAGTTATCCACGTGGCGCCTGGAAGTATAGCTCAGATTTATTGAAGTGGACGATTACACGTTTGCCGTTGTTAAAACACACAATATGGTTACAGATAACGCCTTAAGAAAACAGCTTTCCATTATTATAGCAATTTTCTAGTACAGATAAACGAAACTGCACAGTGACCAAGACTGTTCAAAGCGATTGTGAGCAAAATAACGCACAATTGTGTATTTCTGCGAACCGTATTAAGTACGCATTTAATAATTTCAAATACAAGCTTCAAAGATTAAGAAGCTAGCAAACGACGTGAGTAACTACTAGACAAAGCTGAACCTTACCTTTCTGCAGCGAACTGGGACGTGCACGCTTGCGCCGAGGTCTTTTAAAGTGTTCCGCTAACTTCCACACATGCGCTGTAGGATGCTGAAGGTATGTGGTTAATGTAGTTTTTGGGGACATGAGCCTACCCCTCTCATCTTGGACATCTCCTCTTTCAGATACTTCTCTCTGGCAGAAGACTCAGGGCCATCAAAGCCAGCACAAAAAGATATGCTAACAGCTTGTAGTAACCACTTAATCACAGTGGACACTTCACACTTTAAACTTAAACTGAACCATCAAAGCATTTCCCCTTAGTTAATCTCTTAACAGTCTGCGCGCGTGTCTGGTGTGTTCACAGTGTTACATGTCAAACATGTGCTCTTACCAGAACAAATTTATTGTAGGCTATATTTGGCGAATAAAGTCATTATGATTCCGATTTAGCCTACATAATTATTTCTAAGATTAATTAAGATGAATGTAATCCTAAACGACATTTTTCTGATTAATAATTAAATAAACAGAATTTTGTTTAACGTGTGTGAATCTAGCTATCGTAACGTCTAGCTGCTGTAATCCATGTTACAGTTTTGTAACTGCCTCTGTCTTGGCTATATGCCGAACAAAGAAATCGTCAGTAATAATCACGAAAACGTGAGGTATGACCCCATCAGCCATGTAAAACGCACGCATATAATAGGATATGTGTGGTGTTCTGCTTACTTTTACCCATTTTAGACTCGTGGAGATTGAGCATTTGAGGTCGTTGCTCCGAGACTGTGGAACACATTGCCCCATTTTTTTAAAGATCGATTGATTCTGTTGACTCTTTTAAAAAGCCACTAAATACCCATCTTTATAAGCGGCCATTTTTTTGTGTACTGTGTAGTGATGTATAGTTCATGTTGTATTATGTCTTTGTAAAGCACTTTGGCTCGTGTCTGTGAAAAGTGCTGTATAAATAAATTCTACTTTTAGTTTATACGCTAGGTGGCAGTATTAACTAAATAGAGACTTTATTGAGCGTATCTTGTTGGACCATCAATTAGTCTACTTGAAATAACTTGCGGTAAGAAATATACATTTTCAAAGCAGAACGCATTTTATTATGCTGAACCCTGGTAATGAGCTCATATTGTATTAGCCAGTTTAAGACTTATTAGTTGGGAGTAACAGTTTTAGACTCATTACCGGGGCAATTCGAGTATCAGAGCGTTAGGGGTTGTACCTGTTCTCCCCCAGCCACATTAGTGTCCTGGATAAAACGTCACATAGCCAAACTACTGCCAACCAGTAACAGCATAAAGAGTGATCGGTGATACAGTAAAATAAGGACTGCTGTTAATGTTTGTAATGTGTTGTTGATGAGCGATAAAGAAATCGGCGTAAGCTCAATGCAGTCTCGGGAAGAGCAGGGCAAAGGGATAGGAGAAAGGAATTTTTTGTTGTTAAATGTTATGTTTATTTCAGAATATTAGAAATAAACTTCCGTTACAAAACGAGTTTTTACTCTTTATTTTCAGGGGTGCTTGAGAAATCACCGCCACGCCTCGTGCTCGCTACTCAACAATGTAATCAATGCAATCAACAATGCGTTCCCTGAGAATAAACTGGTCGTATTTTTCCTCACATTTGCGATGTCTAAAAGTATAAATGATGGAGGCTACTAACTGGTTTAATGAAAAATAATTCGTCTTAAAGAATTACTCGTCTTAACAACATAGCACACACACGATCTCTCTCCCCGCAGAGCAATTAGCACCTATTTGCGTGACCATTAACACCTGTGCGGCGCTCCCTCAGGTCCCCTCGCTAGTCCGAAGTGACGTCAGTCAGGGCGGGTCCCGGTTCTTTGTCTCACCTTCCTAAAGCCCCGTGTGAATGAGGAATGATCCCCTATTCATCTTGAGTCCTACTCACTTTGCGTCCACATTATCTAGCGGTACCTCTAAAACACAAGCAACCGTAAACAACCAGCTATGGCCTATTTTTAGCGTACACAAGGTAACTTGGGTTTTCAGAATAATATATGGATATTTAGACCGCATAGATCTGTTTCTCTGTATTTACAAATCACAAGTTCCAAATGCATACCATTTAATTTATATATGCATACATTTATACGACATATTGTGAAGTGTTGTGAATGTGGATCTATTCCTACAACAGATGGTCTATATTGTATTGTACTGTAAGGAATTCCTTATATTTCACCACTTGCATGTATCTGCGAATAGCTTTAGTGATATGGACAGTTATCCTTATGGTCTTCATGTTTATTGTGTAGCTAATATAGTTGCTTGAACAGCAGCACCAACTCAAAGTGGAAACAGGTGTTTCCTATGAGAAAGCGTCTTCATCGGGTGCAGCGCATTCATCACTGGGTCTTGAGGCTGAAGCTTTGGATACCACTGCCAGAGGGACAGAGAGAAATGGTAGTGATGTCACTGTATATGATCTAACCAGGGTGTGGGATGCATTTGACCTTTGGGCCTTGTCTGGAAGAGACCCAGATCAGTGCAGGCTTGGCAGGAGGGTGGTGCTGGTTGGCAGCCTTCGGTCTCCTGGCTACAGTCACCATGACACCGGGAAAGGGGGCACCAGCCCAGCGGGGAGTGGGGTGGAGGTTAGTCCAGGGTCGAGAGTCCGAGCAGCCGCTCGTGCTGTCTGCTGGGGGCCTAAGGGAACGTGGTCAACCTGATGTCACTTCTCTAACTACAATCAGTCAAATTGGACTGGTCAGAGGCACAGGTGTAGGGAGCAGGAATACAGGATGTGCACCCCCCAGGATAGGGTGCAACCCCCCCCCAAACTCCATACATGCAGTGTGCCCCAATCCTGCTGCTACACCACTGGTCACGGCTGCTATAGGCTACTCAGGTGCAGTGTCACAACCAGAATACAATTTAATGGGGCTGAGGAAAAATACTCGATGAAAGCTCTGTAAAATGAAACTGACATCTGTAGTGTAGTACCAGATACTAAAAGCGGTTAACGTGTTCAGAGGTCATTTAATTATTTAAGGCACGATTCGTCAATAATCCGGTCATAATTATCGTTAATAATCGCAGGGAATTAAATATTTTTATGGCGGCTCCATTGTATGTGGCTTCTTTGATAGAACTGAACACGTAGATGAATTGTTTTTAAAATTTTATGACAAAACTTACACCGGGAAAATGCATGATCCTGATTGGTTAAACCTGCTTCACACCAGTGCAGGTAGTCGCTGTTGGATATTAAAATGTGATCAAACCTTAACATTAGATTAGGACGTGGTTAGCATGCAAGGTGATGACGTTTCACTTCTCAACAGTGAAGGATCTGTAATTTGATTACTCTGGCCTCTGTCTCTCACCACACCCTTTTTAAAAAGTGAGCCGCCGAAAAGGTTTGTGATGCGAGCACGCTCCTCCCACAAGGTTCAGCGCGCTACTTAAAGTCTGCCTCCAGCACCGTGGACCTGTCCGCGCGCTTGTTGGCACGAGAGGATATATATGAGGCCAAGTCGTTTTAGGAATTTTTAATATATATTATATATATTTTTCCACAAGTGTGTTCATGAAGATTCATGAAAATTGTGTAATAATCTGAGCAATTGAATCCTAGAAAAAGTTTAACAACGTAGCCTTATAAAAATTAAAACAGTAGTTACTGGAAACTGAACTTTTATACAGTTGTTTCAGCATGTTCACGTTGTCGCATCTGTACGTGGCAGCAGTGATGGTGGTGTGCAGTTGCAGCGTTCAGGCGGAGGCGATGTCCGCCAACTTCACACACGACAATGAAATCCACTCCAGTTTCATGCAACGGAGGCTCAAGAATCAGGAGCGCCGGGAGATCCAGAAGGAGATCCTGTCTCTTCTGGGTTTGCCTCACCGGCCCCGGCCGCTGTTCCACGAGAAGCACACAGCGGCGCCGTTGTACATGCTCGATCTCTACAACGCAATCCTCCCGGAGGGACAGGAGCGTAGCGGCTATTTGCATTCTCACCAACCAGTTTACACCACCCCAGGACCGCAAGCCGTGACCCAGCAAGACAGTCGCTTTCTCTTGGACGCAGACATGGTGATGAGTTTTGTCAATCTGGGTGAGTAAGCGTAATATATTCTAAGTTTATTATCCAAGCCAAACAGTAATTTGTCTTCACGCTACACCACCAATTTATATTAGAAACGCCAATTCAGAATTATGGGTCGACTGTTTTTCTGTTAATCTAGTCTAAACTTATCGCTTATTCAGACTTTTTAAATGTATCCTTAACAAGTGCTTACTAGGTGCTTGTTTGTTGTATATCAGCCAAATTAGAGATTTTGTCAAATTTCGTGATGCATCGGTGTTCGCGATAGCCATATAATTTCTTTGACATGTCCGCTGCTGTCACGGCTTTAAAAGCATTACTGAGGCTCTGAAAGGCAGTGTGTAAAACATATTCTGTTCCAGTGTAGCGATTCTTAGCAATAAAACACTACTATTCTGTTCAAATGGCTTGACTTTGATATACAGAAGTTAAGATTCCAGGCAGTATACTGTAGTCAGATGTAAAGATATTCAGAATTGTAGCATAAAAGGTTTCCTGTTCCAAGAAAGCAGGACGTTTTGAATATCTGTCTCTCTATCTGTCTATACATACAATGGGTAGGTATTGCAAATGTGTGTGTAGGTGAAGTCTGTCAGTGTGTGTATGTGTGCATCCAGAGAGCTTGGACTGATGCAGAGGACTTCCTTGGACAGTGCAGCATATATTAAACCCAAATCCTGACTGTTTCCCTGGGAAACCATGTGTCTACTGGTGTTGCACTGTGCTCAAACAGCAACCCTTTTCCCCCATGGCCCCTCCAATCAGCCTCTACAGGCCCTGCCTACTTTCCCCCTCCACTATTACTGGGCAATAGGAACCAATGTAGAGCCAGCCGTCAACATGTATCCTCTTGGGGTTTGAGCTTTCAGAGCTGCTTTGATGGCGAGGGATGGGTATGACGCGACCTTGTGAGGAATGGGTTAAGGGGGCGCGGGTGTAAGTGGGGCCCACCCTCTTGCAGGATATTTTTTCCCGCCTGTTGTGATCGATAGAACAGCTTCCTTCTTGGGTTGTATGTTGGAATGGGCAGGCAGGTCAGTTCAGCACCACACCCTGCCCAACGATTGGTTTCATCCCTCCCTGCTAACCCAACGTCCGAGTCAAACACCGTGGGCACTAAACGTATCAAAGCTGATCCACTGCATCAGGCGTGAGGGAACGATCACATGAATGGATTTTCACTGAGCTGTCCTTTTTTTAAATGGCACCGAAATCTGCATTGTGATTCGGTCCTGTAGATGCCAGTCATAGGATTCTGGTCCCCCATGCCCAGTGGCCTTTAGTCCACACCATCGTGTACGAGTGGTCCTGTTCGTGTGCGTGCAGGTTGACGAGGGGAAAGAAAGTGGAACAGGACTGAACAGGACCGTCCTTTTCTGGAGTGTTCTCTCTAGATACAGGGCCATTGGAACCTTCTAGAGGAAATCTGGAATGTTAACTTTACAGTTTAGTTCATGTTTTAAAGCTTGGTGGTTACAGGGCCAAGAAAAGATATCTGAGAGAGAAAACTGGATATAAAGCTACTAGCTTGGATTTGACATTCTTAATGTCACCTACTAAAGTAATTAAAGCCAGTGCGCACATGTCACAGGTATGCACGCATGGCGTACAGGACCTGTCTTAACAAGGGTGAGGAAAATCATTTCTGTTATCATTTTTTTTGTAATCATAAACGCTGGAACCAATTGAGACCCCAGGTGTGGAAAGTGCTAAACCGCCCGTTGTTTTAAGTGCAGTGATGACATCAATTAGAAACGTATGCCCTGCACTGTATCTTGGCATAGGAGTCTTCGAACTAAGAGCTAAGTGTTGAAACGCATGTATGGGGAGCAGTTTGCATATCTGAGTGCTGATCTTTGTGGGTAATGGTCTTTAACGTAAACACACCAAACCCTTACAAGCAATTATTGCCTCCATAAAATGCCCCTGCTTTTCTTTCCAATGTTTAATTGTGGTCAAACAAATGACTCGCAGCCTTTAGTATGTAGTCCCAGCAGGAGTGGAGGTTTTTTTTTTTCTTTTTTCCCCTCCCTCTCTCTCTCTCTCTCTCTCTCTCTCTCTCTCTCTCTCTTTTGGCTGTGCATGGTCATTACTGCAGGATGATGGAAACAGTCCGGGTGCATGCACCAACGCTGTTCTGAATGATGTCATGTGTGGCAACTTCCAAGCAGGATGTGTTTAGTAAAAAAAATAAAAAGCAATGGCGGTTCTTGTCATCGCCAACGGACTCCCCAATGCCCCACCTCCCCCTACCGGATGCTGTGGGGCATTAGGTGCCTGTCGCCCTCTGTGATGGAGGGGAAAGTGCCTTTCCAAAGTTCAAGTGGTTTGGACCATCCCAGAAACCTCCAGGAAGCACTCAGCTTCTGCTTAGGCTGGAAACTCTGAGAGGACCTCGGCTCCTTTGGCCAGCCTGGGGTGTGTCTGCGCTGGGGAGGGGGGGGCGGAGGGCAGCAGGGAGGAGGGTTGACTTTACAGTTGCCAAGAGTTTCTTCTGGAATGGCGGATTTTCCTCGGCAGACTCCCAGACTCTCGTGCACGCTGGGTTTTTCCTGAGATATGCTGGTTTATTGGGTGTGTGTATGGATGCACTCATAAACACACTCGTTTAGTCGCTCTGTTGACCAGATCTGACAAACATCTCGGGGTGTCATGATCTCCATCTGCAGCTCTGTTCGAGTGTACGAAAGACGATGGAAAGAGAGAGAGAGAGAGAGAGAGAGAGAGAGAGCTTTGACCTGCGACCTGGGATAGCCTGTAGGCCCTGTCTTGCATCTCTACAACGACATCTGGATCTGATGACGCTGTGCAACTTGGTGGAAGTCAAAGCATCGTTCATCCTGAACACGGAGCGAACGCTTGAGTGACAGCAGCATCATCCTGTTGTTTTGAAGCTTTCTTTTTATCACTTCTGTAAAAAGTATAAAACGGGCAGATATTTGAAACAAGATTTGCATCATGTCCAGATGATGCCGTCAGGATGAGAGGGAGACGGTCAGACAGACAGGGAGACCATGACGGTTCTGTAGACCCTGTGCTGGGATGCTGCAGAGATCTAGACTACTTGTGGAGGAGGATTTGCTTGCATTGTACCAGAGTGCATCTGTAGCCACTGGGGGAAGGCCCTCAAAGATCATGTCTCTCTGAGTACCTACTACTTTAGTTCCTGTGTATGTGTGTGTGTGTGTGTGTGGCACCACTGGTTTCCGGCCCAGTCCTTTTCCAGAGCTTTTCTTGTGGTTGACACATGTGTGTGATTTTGGTTCTACAGTCAGTGGAAGCAGAGACCATAACGCCCCCCCCTTCCCCCCGCTCATGTGGTCCACAGTCACAGGCAGCCAGATCAGCTCTGGCTTAAGGAAGCAAACATTTCTTTTTTGGACTCACTGATGTGGGTGACCCAATCAAGCTTTATTGCACTGTGTGTGTGTGTGTGTGTGTGTGTGAGACGACTGGGTGCTAGAGCAAAGTGAATCCGTCTCTGGTCGTTGTGCGAAGTCAGTCGAGTGTGAACTGGCGTTTCTGTTTCCTGTTTGTAGTGGATCCTGAGGAGGACCTGCACGTGTACCATCAGTACAACCGATTCGACCTCTCCCGCATCCCGGATGGCGAGGCCGTGACTGTCGCCGAATTCCGCGTCTACAAGGACTTTGTGCACGAGCATTACGAAAACGAGACATTCCACGTTCGTGTGTACCAGGTGCTCCGAGAGCCGGCCGGCAGGTAATACAGATGACCTCACTCACACTTTTGAGACATGAGCACACACACACATACAAGCTTGGTGGTGCTAGCACCTTACCTACTCCACCAGCTGAACTACAGGAACACACATGGTCATGGGTGTGCTGGTTGGAGGGGCGGCGGGTGTGCTGGTTGGAGGGGCGGCGGGTGTGCTGGTTGGAGGGGCGATGGTGTCTGAAGTCAGCAAGCAGCTGTGGCATGTTAAGAGTTTACTGGAGTTTAATATGAAAACCTCCCAGAAGGCCTGCATGAGATGTCCGAGATGAACCATGTGTACCGCCCACTCAGTCAAAGTCTGAATGTGGGAGGGATATGCACACACACACACGCCTGTGCACACACATACACATGCGCGTATATACCCTCACACGTGTGTGCGCACACGCTCGCGCATACACACACGCGATGGTAGATGTCCTGTGCCAGGTCTCCCACTGAATTCCTCCTGCTGATTTATAGTGCGGCTGTTCACCAGCTACAACTACGGCAGCCATTACAGAGCCATTACTGTCCGTGAGTGAGGATGTGGACGGGTGGCAATCCACCACTACCTCTCTGCCTGCCCCACACCACACACACTCCTCATCCACATCACACACGCGCACACACACTCGCTCCTCACACACTCCCCACACAGTTCTCACACGCTACACATTCTCCACAGGAGAGTCTGTCTGCTCTTCTACAGGTGCGGCTTCAGTTAAATTCTTCTGTTCTCATGTCACATCATGTCCTGTATATCTATAATGCCATGTTCTCCAACACTCAAAGATTTTCTCTTTTCACATGTGTTCTCTCTCTCTCTCCCCCGGCCCCTATGTCCTCTGTGACACACCCCCACACGCTCATCCCACCCCCACACTCGCACTTATCACACCCCCCTGTTCTGTCATCTCTCGTGCACCCATTGTGATGCAGACGTGTCACGCAGGCAGACGGGGAGACGGCAGTGGTGGTGGCTGCTGACCCCTGGGGCTTGAATCCCAAACCATTGTCCTTCCCGACTGCAGCTATCTCCCCTGGATCAGACAGGAATTTTAATCTCCGATAAGGCACATGAGATGTAAAGAGGAGGAAGGACTGGCTCACAGGACAGGCTCCTGCCTGTTGACTTTCTGTGATGTTTCCTATGTTTTATTTTGGTGATGTAAAGGGTATCTTGAATCACGCACGCAGTCTCCGTCATCAGATGGTTATGTCATATCGCTTACGTGGATCCAAGCTTTGTACACTTGTTGTTGGTGATGGTGGTGATTTCAACTCTTTCCGAATGTTACACGTTATGACAGGAAGTTATGACAGGAAGTGCACGTGTCTGCGTCTGCTCCTGCAGTGTATGCTCCTGCATTTGTGGCTGTGCAGGATGTGAAGGAAATTAAGTCGACTGTCACACAGAAAGAACAGGAAAAAATGAAATGGCCAAGTTGTAAATCTAAAACTTCACTGGTGTCCTCTATCCTCTGACATATGTGCTATATATCGGCATTATTTATAATTTACAATCTGTGTATGCAGTGGATATAAATGGTGTCTACACTCCTGTTTGTGATGTAAAAAAGAATGCAAACATGATAAATCATATCAGAACCTTTCCTGCGTTCATCACGGAGATGTAAATGAAACCTGTAGATCAAAGTGGGGAAACAATTGGAATAATTTCAGAGAAGCTACAAAATGCAGTAACCTGCGTTCAGTGTGTGCAACTCGACACAAATATGGAGTTGAATCAGACTTTTAGATTTTATCATGTCGCACTGGTCTTTTTGGGTAAGACTCATTCAGTTTGCCACATTAGAAAATATTTAGCTGTTCTTCCTTGTAAGAGCACGGAGACTCCTGGATATCTCCAGGGGCAGGTCCTCCGGTCACCCCACAGATCTGCGACTGGATTCAGATACGCTGGCTGGGCCAAGCCAGGACTTGTTTTGGTGAAGGCGCTCCTGATTACGAGATGTGCTCCGGGTCGTCCTGGTGAAAGGTGGAATTCCACCCCCACTCCTAAATGCTTTAGCAGAACTGTTAATGTTCTGTGCCAGAACTGACTGGTGTTTGGAGCTGTTCACTGTCTCATGACTAATGCCTCAGCTGGAAAATAAGCAGCACTGAAGCAAGATGCTGGCACCTCCGTGCTGAGCTGTGGGGACGGCACCACCCGCGTGCTTCCGTGTGTGGATGCTGTTCTGTATTCAACATCAGACAGTAACACATTACACCATTTTGCAAACTTTAGCCAAGATGTTGTTTTTTTATTTTGTAAGGGTGTCTCTTGCCACTGTAGCAAAAGACGTCTGAAGAAATCGGGAGACTGTCCCATGTAAGGAGCAGCCAGTGGTTGCCAGTAATTGCTATAATTCTTTCATGTTACTGTAGACGTCCTGGCAGCATCCCTCACCAGGTCTCCATATCTTCTCATCAGTGTCAGAGGGATGTTCTGTTCTTAGTAATGTCACTGCTGTGCAGTGTTGCCAGTAGTTGTTAAAACACGCAAAAGGGTCTCGTTCACTTTTGCACACTGGATTTGTTTTTTTTTTTGTTTTTTTTCCCCTAAAACATTTTATGGTTGTCACTTGATTTTTTTATATAATATATATTTTTTTCATAATAGTGATGAAAAGGTTCTGATATGGTTAAATAATTCGTTTTTTTACATCACAAAAACCTCTTCTTTTAACAGGGGTGTGTGGCCGTGTTCTGTCCGCTGTAGGTGTTGACGTGTGTTCACTTGCAGGGAATCGGATCTGTTCCTGCTGAGCTCTCGGGTGGTCTGGGCTGCAGAAGAGGGATGGCTGGTGTTCGACCTCACCCGCACCAGCAACTACTGGGTGCTGCACCCCACGCAGAACCTGGGCGTTCTGGTCACGTTGGAGAGCGTGAATGGTGGGTCAGAACCTCTCCGTTCACCTCGGCTTCGTCGTGCATCGTTAAACTAGTAATCCAGTCCAACCACAACTCGCCCTCCTTGCATAATGATAGACGCCCTGTTGAATTAATTCCTTCAGCAGCCTCGCTTGTCTTCGCGCTGAAACCTTCTCGTCTGTTGTGACGCACCGTCGCCCCCTACAGGCCAGCGTGTGAACCCCAGGGTGGCGGGGCTCGTGGGCAGCGGGGGTCCCCAGAGCAAGCGGCCGTTTGTGGTGGCCTTCTTTAAAGCCACGGGGGTCCGGCTCCGGAGCGCTCGATCGGCCTCCGGACACAAGCAGAGGAACCAGAGTCGCTCCAAGGGCCCCAAACACGCGGCCCCTTCCAGCCAGGAGGCCCTGAAGCTGGCAGAAGCAGCAGGTAGCCCCGTCTGCTCGCCGCCTGAATGCGAAAGCACATGTGCCTAAGACCCTTGGATGCACTCTCGGCTCTGTGTTGGAGACTCCTAAATGAGCATCTGTTTAATATCATGTACTGCAACTGGTTTGTTTTTGCTGTTGCTTATGTTTTTGTGTGGGATGATGATAATAAGGGCAGGTTGGTGCAGCTGACGTGTCTCCTCTGTCCCTCTCAGAAAACGTCAGCGTGGACCCAAAACAAGGCTGCAAGAAACACGAGCTGTACGTTAGCTTTCGAGACCTAGGGTGGCAGGTATGAGCTGCATTATCTCCCCCCTCTCGCTCTCTCTCTGTTGTCCTCTCATGATGACAAGCGCACACACGCACACACATGCGATTCATTGGCTCGGTGTTGTGTTTTGTCTCTAATCTTGCTCCATCTCTCTCTAGGATTGGATTATAGCCCCAGAGGGCTATGCGGCATATTACTGTGAGGGCGAGTGTGCGTTCCCCTTAAACTCCTACATGAACGCCACTAACCATGCCATCGTCCAGACGCTGGTAGGTGCAGTTACACACTTCAAGACGGACGTTAAAAAAACAAATGTGGTGCATACCAGTCGACTAGTTTGTTTGATTGGACGATCGACTTGTGGGTTCTGATGCGGTTGCCGGTTAACTCCGCCTCCGTTCTCAGGTGCACTTCATCAACCCGGAGGCGGTGCCCAAGCCGTGCTGCGCCCCCACCCAGCTCCACGGCATCTCCGTGCTCTACTTCGACGACAGCTCCAACGTCATCCTGAAGAAGTACCGCAACATGGTGGTCCGGGCGTGCGGCTGCCACTGACCGCCCGGCCCCGGGGGAAGGGAGGGAAGCCCGTCCGCCTCGGGCAGGGAGAGGAGGAGGAGGAGGAGGAGGAAGGCCCATGGACCCATGCGCTCGGGCGTGGCTCTGTGCCGAGGCTGGATTACTGCACCAACAAAACCTCGAGGCGTCTGCGCGATGCGAAGACCCAGGAGCAGTGGGTCACCCTGGGCTACACGGGCAAAGGCTGGACTCTGAAACGTGATTGCCGAGAGCGCAAAGACGACTGAGGAGGGTCCGGCAAAGAATTGGCGCCGGGCACACTTGTTGACTTTGCATCTGGGTCGTAACGGTTTCTTTAAGTCACTCGAGATTGGGTTAAAGACTGAGCACGCACTGTTCCCTGTTTTATCCATGTGCACTGAGTGCTTAAACTTGTAACTAATCATCTTTTGTTTTATCGTGTGTATGGTGGATCACAGACTTGTTTAAAAGGAGATTTTCTTTGAAATGATCATGCAGTATTCTGGCTTTCAGAAATCAAAGATGAGAAGGTCTTTTTTTCTTTTTTTCTTTTTTTCTTTTTACTTAATTTATTTTTTTGTGAGTTGTCAACTCCAGAGTTTTACAAGGGTATGATTTACATGTGCAGGTGTGCGTGTGTGTGCGTTGATAATCCCGTGGCGAGTGTACACCGCCCGACTCATTGCTCGCACGCGGTGCGGCATGTCGAGCGGCGACAGCACAGCGATCATTTACCACGTGTTCCCTCTGATGGGTGTCCAGAGGTTCACGCGGGTGGGGTTGGGGGGGGGGGGGGGAGGGGCTTACCATTTGCTTCTCATCTGTGTCCTCGCAATGGGCCGCGTGATGAAGCACACTAGAACTGTCTGGAAAAGGAGGGAGAGCCGCTTTACGGCTGTTCCAGGGAGCTCGTGAGGATCCGCCATAATTAGAGCTGACCGGCCAGTCCAGATGTTCAGCATGATGGTGCCTGTTCTGATGTTCCTGTTCTTGATCAGCATTATTTTTTGTGTGTGTATTCAGTTGTGTGTGTGTGTTTTAATTAGGCACATCCAAACAAATCAATGTCGCATTTTATTTACATTTTATAATTCTTTTTATACAATATTTGTACAAATAAAATTATTTTGATAAGCTGACATTATTTTGATAATTATTTTGAATAGAAAATATTGATTGCAACAAGGCGTACCAAATATCACTGTGTGTGTGTCTGTAATTCTAAAATAAACCCTTTAACTCTGATCTTGTTTGGTGTTGGGAGACATTCCTAAGTTCAGGTGCAGAACTGTGTCTCCTCCGTGGCTTCGCCAGTGTTGTGCTGTCTCCTGTCCAGTCCACCTGCTTCTCGTCTGCATCGGGCTGCGTGGGCGGTGCAGGTGGAGTGGGCGGAGCAGGTGGAGTGGGCGTGGGTGTCAGTGCCAGGCAGACGTCCCCCGGTTGCAGCCGTCGGCAGCGCAGACAGCAGTGGCGAGCGGTGCGGTCTGGCCGGCAGGACGACCAGCCGCGTGCGCAGACGAACAGCGGGTACTCCTCACACACCTCCAGAGACATCTGGGGGGAGGGGCACACAAAGCCACTGTGACTGCCAAACACACACTCGCCGTGCAGAATAGGTGTGGAAGTTCGTCTGTTATGATGACGTTCTTGTGCTATGGTGTCTCTTGGTCTAGGGGAAGGTAGCTCTGTGAATGATGCTACTTGTCCAGCTATCATATTTGGTTTATGGTTTGACCTTTTGAAACAGATATGGGCACCTCAGTCAGTTATATTATTATTATTGTTTTGTGGAATGGCCCAAGAGTTGAGCTGATTGAGGAATTGCTTAATAATAGTAGCAATTAAGTGCGTCATAATTTTTCAAAAGGAAGAGAAATCGTTGGGCAGCTGTGAAATGGCCTGTAGTCTGTTTTTCTAGTGGGCAGCTGATTCGGGGGTTTTCCAAAGGCCACTACTAGTGCCCACATTTAGAGAGCAGGGAAGCTGATACCTGATTGGTGTAATGCCAATATCATATTGGGTTTAGGTTGCATCTTCTAAAATGTAAATATTTTAATAATAACAAATGAGACACAAATTGCTGAACCTAAACGTTCATTTCAAATAATTATGGCCTGCGTTGTTTGCTTAAGTAGACCTGCACTCTATCTGCATTGTACCTACATTTTAAAAATGTATCACCTAAATGATACACATTTCTTGATTCTGTGCATTCCTGTAGTCCTTGCAACCATAGAAACCCATCACATCTAGCAAGCCATCAGGCTTATGCTGAAATGTTTTGTTTATCAGTTGTAATTTCTTCACTGATGAGGGCAGATTGTTGAATTTACTAGGAATTAACACTATTCAAATCACGATTTACACAATCCACTTGTGGATGGACAGTGAAGTGATGATGTGTAGAAAATGAAGATCTCTTTTTCCTCATCTGTCCATGTTATTAGGTAGGCTATTGTAGTCTGTTCAATAAGCAAATTTTGATCTAGACTGATGATGTGTGTGTATGTGTGTGTGTACCTTAGAGTGGATATCGTCCTCCAGCACCACCTCTAAACAGGTGAGTCCAGGTACACTTGAGCATGTGATCTTCTGCACAGTAAATCTCCTCAAACTTAATTCAGGGCACAGTTCAGTACAGTACTCAAAATCCTCCATCTTTAGGTCCTCCACCCGTTTCAGCTTGCCTCCGGCCAGCTCGATCAGAGAGCCCTCCACAAAGCACGACAGTAGACGGGTGGAGTTCAACGTGGTTTCTCGCTGCTTCCGTGACTCTGCATTTCCGCTCGTGGCCATTGGGGGGAGCTCATTTCCCGTGTGCGCTTCACTCCTCGACTTTGACTGCTCAGTGTTGGAACAGGAAGGGTAAGCTCCAGAAGACTGCTGGTGGTGTAGATCCCCCGTTTTGGCAACTTTTGGTTGTGGTGGGTCTCTAAACTCTGAATCATTTTTGTGCCTGGCAAGTTTGGCACCAGGCTCAGTAAATGGAGGAGGTCCCTGCTTCATGCTGAAGTTCTTTCTCGCTCTCCAGCCATGTGGAGCTCGCTGGACATACAGTTTCTCCCCCCATCGAGCAAATCCCCCCTGCTCCTCTTTAAATAGTGGCCTCATCTCTTCTCCTCTGGGGGCGTCTCTGCTGAGAACCCCGCTGGAGTAATTAGACGCCAAAGTCTGAGGGACGGGCTTTATGACCGGTGGCCCACGCTGATTATGGAGCCCCTGATGGTTTTTAACAGGTTCCGTGGCTGTGTAGTTCCAATGGGATGGGGCCCACCAGAAGCTGCGTGTCACCAGATCACTTCTGTCTGAATCTGACCACGTCATTGGACGATCATAGCTTACAAAGTTCTGACCCCACGTGGGGAAAGTAACATTCCCCAGTGTATGTGCGAGTACAGGGTTCGGGTCATAGGTCATTTCAGGCCACAGTGAGGTATAAGTGTTGGCTGAATGGAGGTCCAGGAGGGAGATGGGAATGGGCTCCCGTGGTCTCTTAGACCCCCTGAACCCATTCTGCCTCCAGAAGGGGGAAGGAGTCTTGAAAATGGGCTCGGCAGAAGTATCACTCTGGTTCTCTCTCTGGTTCCTCTTCTTGGGCGGGAGGGTCTCCGGGACGGAAGGGGATCCCTTTAGGCTGTTGGTTGCCATGGAGACACCAGGGGATCTACTGCGATGCTTTCAAGCGGTCCTCTGGCATGCTACGCTTCCGACTTCGTGATGCTGATTCACATTTACACCGAACGCTTGATTTAGTTCATACAGTGGGAATTATCCAGGGTAATTAGTCAAGACGACGGGCCACAACGGGCCACAACGGGCCACGACGTGGACGCGGCCAACAGTAGCCTAGCGAGCAGGAACAGTGTGTTCTTCTGAGTGCTGGGCTTTAAAAGGGTGAAGCCTGTGGGTTTCCGTGTTGACAGATTGATGTGTTGCGGTTTATCCTCAGTGTGGATGCCAGGGCTTCAATCAGACTTTGTTCCTGTCAGAGGACAGATGTGTTATTGCTTCTCTTTTTTTCTCTCTCTCTCTCTCTCTCTCTTTTTTGATGGTTCTATAAACTTTTCAGGGACTTTTGGATATAGGACGTGGAATTGTAATTTGTTGTTCGTGTTCTCAGCATTTTCAACTTTGTCTAAAATGGAAACATGGTAAATCACGCCAAGAACCATGACAGTGGAGACGCCAGGTGGCAGTAATTACATCCAAAGTCTCCAGAACTGAGCCTCAAAAAAGAATTAAAGAAAGCAGCTGGACTCAGAGATGTGTTTGAGTGTTCGAGCTGTTCTCCTACTCAGAGGCGCTTCACAGCTGCACTGTTGTCTCTCCAGATCTTCTCCACTCACTATTCTATCCAATTGGCCAAAAACGAAAAAGGTAGCAAGTGTGCGCTCTCAAGAAAATGGCTCCAAACGAGTGCTTTTATACTGCTTTCATTGAGAGCTTTTAGGCCCAGACAAACTATAACTACAAGGTACTTGATTGAAGTCTGAAAACTTCAACCCCTTCTCTTGTGCGAGAGCGTTACCATGGAAACAAAGTGCATGGTAGAGACTGTAGAAGGTTAAGAGTAAAACGGTTGTAGTGCATACCGGATGGTTTAAAAACGGCCGTAAGACAGCGGGAATAGAATGCTTATTTATTCAGTGAAAGCCGGGCTCTGGACCAGAGTGGCTTATCTGCGCATGGCTTCCGTTTATGATGGCGAAAAACTTGTCAAGTGCCACAAGGTAGTGGCTAAGCTAACCTCACATTAGCATCTGGTCCTTGTTTTATTACTGCACTTCAAAGAAACTTTGCAATGATGTTTGAAAGTGGCCTATTCATTCAAACACACGTCATTTATTCAAATGACCCTAATGGACTCAATGGTCATTTTAGTCACAACTTAGATATGCAATATATATGCATAATATAATGTAAAATTTTCAGTCATTCGTAAGGACAAAGAGAACTGTCGGACAGCAAGCTTGGTAAATATAAGTCACAAATCTGATCACAAAAACTCATAAGACTTCATCACCACCCAAGACTTCATCACCACCCAAGACTTCATCACCTACGTGGCCCTTTCTACTTCCTTAACACGCATCTAAAAGCCACTCGGGTCTAGAACTGCTGCTTCTTCAATTAGCAGGAACAATTAGACCCCAGAAAAATGCATGGATAAACCTCCATTTATTTCTACACTTCTGAGGAATAGGTCAGAAGCATGCAGCAGTGTAAGGACCGAGGTAGGCCATTAGCAAAAGTCTAACCACATTACAGATGAGCTTCATGCCTCTAAACAAACAGAAGATTAACCTTGTTATATCCACTCCCCTCCTGGACTAATTGCATAAAAGTGTCTTCAATGCAAATAGCCTAATAAAGGTTTATAGTGTAGTTGGTGTACAGTAGAAGGTCTCATAAAGATTGTGGCTGAATTGAAATGTTCTGTGGAGCATTAAACCATGAAATGACATATAACAATAAAGTGCAATAGAAATGAATGAATGTACCTGATCTCAGATTACTGTCAAACATATTCCTGTACACTATGTATTGAAAATTTGGTTGAATTGAATAAGAATGCAATTGGCTATAAATATTAAACAAACAGAGTGATGAGACAGAAGCATATTCAGTCTCGGGAGTGAAGTTTGAACTGTGCAATAAACCTGCATGGAGTCTACCCAAAGCTCACAATGGGGGGAAAATGCTGACATAATTGCACAATAATGTAGACACACACACACACACACACACACACACACTCGCACGGCACATAAGCGATTACAGACATATCCTCTTACCTTGTTGCGTCCAAAGTTAACGTGCCTGCCTGTTCTGATGCTACAGTGAGAGGAAGTGTCTTCAGTTCTGATGCTCACAAACTGTTATCTTTCATTCCTCCTACTCTCTCCCCCTCTTTCTCTCTTTCTTTCTTTTTCTCTCTCACTCTCCCACTCTCCTCTCAGCATACGCTGTCCAGCTCCTCTGTTCGCCTGTTCTCTCTCTGTGTCTCTCTACCCATTCTCCTCTCTCTCTCTCTCTCTCTCTCTCTCTATCTCCTTGCCTCCTCCCTCCTGCTATCTTGATATTGTGAACTATTATATTAATAGACGTTAATGCATATTTGCACTAGCAGCAGACTCAACATTGGCTGGTAACTCGTGTATGTCCACCATGTTTGTTCCCAAGTCCCTGTTGGGTGTGGATGTGTTTTCATTTGCTACATACAATCATTTTAAAAAGTGCAAAAAAATGTATTTTAAAAAAAGAATAAACGGCTAAATAATGAACTGAGCAATAATAAAGACATTATTGGCTAGATGCTCAGCAGTGCTGTAATGTCACTGATGTCATGCATGTAACACATTTACATTAGTTGTGTAACACGTTCAATAATCAGACATCACTGTTCCTCCTAACTTTAGATTCTTCAATTTATTGTGTGTGACTAAAGTAAAGCCCCCACACACACAGGCATGAAGAGGGATTCTCTGTTTGAGTCATATCTTACATCGTCTGCCCACACACACACACACACACACACACACTCTACACCCTTCAACGTAAAGTGTGTGTGTTAGTGACATTTAAGCTTAATGCTGATATAGTTATGTTTTTCATACACCCTGCAACTTTTTGCAGAGGTGTGGTAAACTGTATGGTCTTAAATGCAAAGTCAGCTTGGTTTGCATAGTTTTATTTAGAGCATAAACAATCACCAGAAATCAAAACAAAAATAAAACAGGACAATCACGGTCGTACCACTGAACCAATACAACTACAGCTATTTCCACTGAAGCGTCAAACACTAGTCACTAGTCACTAGTCACGTCTTCAGATACAACGATTAGATCCATTAAGGGCCGTTGATCAATGCTAGACAAATAGTCTGCAAGTGTGTCCTGTGGTTGTGGTTGTTCGCACGGGAGAAAGAGACAAAGAGGAGTAAAAATGGAGAATAAAGAAGAGTTACATATAAGGAAAAAAGTTGTAACGAGATTAGGGGACAGACTGTGACTGTACGCTTGGATTTGCCATAGATGGTACAATCGATAGTGACAATTATTAACCACAAGGTGGCGCTGTAAACTCCCGCGTGTCTTAAAACTGGTCGTGTAGTGTAACTAGTACTCCGTACTGACATACTTCACTTTTAGGGATTGTTTAAATTAAGAAAGCAATTTCATGAAAATATGTATGTTCAGATAACTGAGACTACTGAGACTTTTCTGGGATCAAAGATTTCTGTTTCTAAAACATGAATGACAAAGGCTAAGGTAATAAATGTAATATATGCCTATACAAAAATCAGAAAATGTGTTTCTGATTGTATACATGGCAATTGAAATTATTCAAAATGTGTACATTGTTAGCTAAATTATACATAATTCTAAAAAAGTCTAAATATAAAAGGAAAAATATGTTTGAATTATTTCTGCTAATGACAAAATATGCTTGTTTCCTGCCAAAGGATTATGTCCACCTCAGTAGGCCAGGAACCACTGTGTAAGTGTGTGTGTGTGTGTGTGTGTGTGTGTGCGTGTGTTAAAGCATGCTTTGGTTTACAAACTTACACCCTCGTTTCTTGTTACATAACACCTTCCCCCTGCCTTGTCTTGGTACTGTCCCAGCAGTCACTGAGGTCTCCCCCATGAGTAACAATGTGGTATGCTCCACTGGCCTAAACCCTCAGTCTTCAGTATGTTGAAGTTAGTCTGTGCCTGACAGTGAGGAAGGCTAGTGCTCCTTTAAAGTGAATGTGTCTGAAGTTTTAAACTGTGTGAGAGAGAGAGAAAGAGAGAGGGAATATGTGTTGTGCTGGAGTATAAGCTTGTCGTTGATATCTTGGAGAATGCCTGACTGAAGAGTGAGGTTCATCTGCTCCACCTCATCCTCCAACTGTGTGTGTATGGGACAGAGTGCATGTGAGTGAGTGTACAGGAGCCAGAGGAATCATGAGTTCAAAGGGGACAAATCTGCACACCAAACGTCTGTCATGTGAGTACCAGGTTCTAGTGTCTTCACTCTGCCATCTTGTCTCCCAGGTTGAAAATAAAAGGCTGACCAAATCCCTTCAGATTTAAAGTGTTTAATAGTCAAGTTTTATTCACATTAAAAGAAAAATTAAGAATATTTAAAGAATAAAGGTATGTGGTATACCGAATGCATGTGGAATACCGAAGCACTCTGGTTGTTAAAGGAGGGGAAGAATAGAACACAGAAAGTGAGTATACACTGATTTTCAGTGAACGATGAGCTTACCAGCTATGGACGTATGGGACATTTGGAACAATGTTGTCTGCTGAAGACATTTGTAGTATGTGATGTTCCTGTCTGCCAGGTTTGGGGTGTTGCACTATAGCATGGTTCGGTGGGGACCCCCAGATTCTAGAGCTGGAAGCCCCTAGAGTTGTGATTAAAGACAACAATTACTAAAATTATGTGCGCTTTAGTTTATGTCTGTAGAGTTTGTAAACAATGGGATACAAAGCTGAAGCACTAGACATGTGATGTGGTGGAGTTGGTTACTTTGACAAACCTGGGCACCTGAAAAGCTGTCTTGGCCAACATGTAATGCATATTTGAGACTTTTAAAAGCCCGGATTTAGCCTGAGTGCAATGGTGTGCTGTGTGGAGCTCATAAGGGGCTCGTAATTCCTTTCCTTATTTGGAATTTCGTCTCCTTGGGCTGGTTGAGATTTAGTGGATTGCATCTTAAATGATTTGACGCTGTGTCTGTGTCTAGATGACGGATTGTGTGAATTAGCACAGGGCTTGTTTTGTGGTGCTATCTCTGGTGGGCAGAGATGTCTACAAGGGCAAAGCTATATTGGGCTGGGGGCTTTTATTCTGGCGGTCCCAATGGGATCAGTCTGGTCATTCGAGGCTGATGGATGGTGAGGACTCTATCTCTTTCTCTCTGTCTCTCTTTCTCTCTGTCTTTCTTGTGTGTTTTGAGAAACTGGACAAAAAAATTAGACCACAGGATGACAAATGAAATTGTCCGAACTAAAGAGCCATTGTGATCAGGACTGAATGAGCTCCGTGTCTGGCTGCAGGACCTCATCCTGCAGCAGTCCTGACTGACCTGAGTCACGGCCCTTTGGTGTGGCCATCCACATCCAAACAGCAGGCGTGGTTGTCAGAGCACCATTTGAACTCATCCACCTGAAGCCTCCTAAATCTCCAACACGACCATCCCGAGGGGCGGAGCTCTGCACAGTCATGTCCCACACGACCATCCCGAGGGGCGGAGCTCTGCACAGTCATCTCCCACACGACCATCCCGAGGGGCGGAGCTCTGCACAGTCATCTCCCACACGGCCATCCCGAGGGGCGGAGCTCTGCACAGTCATCTCCCACACGGCCATCCCGAGGGGCGGAGCTCTGCACACCCAGGGTGCTGCCAGACAGACCCAGTGGAGGGTCACACAGCTCAGCTCAGAGGAGATGCCTCGCCCCTTGATGTGCAAGTGACAGCCAGAGAGAAGAGAGCCGAGGTCAGCACTCGCACTGTAAGAAAGACTTCTGTTTCCATGGCACCAGACATTAAAGGATCAAAGTCAGCACTCTGACATGTGGCTGAGCGTGTAGTGTGATTCACTCACGGACCAGACTGAGGGTGTAGTGAGATTACCATAATGAGGGTGTAGTGTGATTCTGATTCTGACAGATTGAGGGTGTAGTTTGATTCCCTCAATAACGGACTGTATCATTCTGCTGGCTCCCTCCTATTCTGAATCATCCCATCCCTGGGGCTCTTGTTCCTGTCAGACGGCCTTTGTTAATTGCAGCCCAGAATGTTCACTTTTCTCCATATTCCTCCGCCTGCGAGTGTCTGCCTCGCGTCTGACCTGCTCATGCCCTCGCGGTACAGAGCTCAGGAGAGGAGAGGGTTAACGGTGAAGTCATCGTGAGGAGTGTGGAGGGTTCTGCTGGTGCTGCCCTGCACTTCAGCTCTGTTTCCAACACATGCACACGCATGCACTGCCGCTAATAAATCACTCCTGGAGCAGTGTGCATGTAGTTGGTGGCTGACCTGCTCAGAGTTTCTCACATAGGCCAACGTAACTGGCTCAGTGACCTCAAGGCAACAGGTATCAGATGGTTTTGTTTTGTCTGTAGTTTGGGCACTACAGGCTAACGGCTACCATGAACTGCACTTTCAAACAGCAAAGAGCTGACAGCCTCCACAACACTGACAGTTAGAAACATGTACAAGGGGAAACGTCCGTTTCTCTTAACCTCTTTCATTCTCTCCATTTCAAATTCATTTTCTAATTTTTTCTGTTTTTTCAGTTTTTCTTCTTTCTCTCGCTATCCAAGATAATTGGGTATAATTGTCTCTGTTTCTAGGGGCGGCATGGTGGTGTGGTGGTTAGCACTGTCGCCTCACAGCAAGGCGGTCTGGGTTCGATTCTCGGTTTGCTCTGTGTGGAGTTTGCATGTTCTCCCTGTGCCTGCGTGGGTTTTCTCCGGGTCCACAGTCCAAAGACATGCATCCTAGGTTGATTGGTCATTAGATTGCCCGTAGGTGTGTGTGCGTGTTGGCCATGTGGTGGACTGGCGAACTGCCCATGGTGTACCCTGCCTTCGCCCGGAGATGCTGGGATTGGCTCCAGCCCCCCCGTGACCCCGACTAGCGGGAATAAGCGGTACGGATAATGAATGAATGAATGAATGTCTCTGTTTCTTGTAAAAAAAAAGGCGTGTGTGAGTGTTCACACACACACCCGCACCCATCAGCACACAGGCCACATCAGAACAGCATGACATCATGTCTAATTCCTCCTCTCGCCCTTAGGCCCCTGGGCTTCTCCCTGGCCTGTCCTACCCAGCAGGGTTGCTGCCTGGCTACCTGCCCTCCCCGTGTTTGGTTACGGAATGCGCACGAGTCCGGTCCTGCTTTCCCGCCATCCCGTGCGGCCTTGGGGGCTCACGCCCCGTTCAGCACTAAGAGTTGAGCAAAACATGAAAACAACAAAACAAAACAAAAAGACAGGTACCCAAAACAAAACTGCAGCGTCCACAGAAGGGCGGAGGAAACAGGCAGCTCTCAATCACCACACTCCATCATGCCGCTGTGGAGGAATCTAGTGCTCCTGAAATATGTATGTGGCAGCGGTCAGCCTGGGTCTGTGTGTGTGTGTGTGTGTGTGTTGTGGGTGTGAGGGCCAATCTCCTGGGAAATAGAACACTTATGGAACTTTATTTACCGCTAACTGCGCAGTACAAATCATACTCGTTGGTGTTCTCCTGTTACAGCCCTGGAGGACCGGAGCACTCTCGGCTCTTAAACCCTGACTGGCCACCATCTTAATTAGCAAGCTCTCCATTAACTCAATAACTGTGCTGTGTTGATCTGAGATCGGCTCGTGCCATGTTCCTATGGCTAACTAATGGTCTGGATTTAGTAGGAGCTGGTCTTAGATCAGTTCTTCAGAGAGACATAAGAAGGCCACACAAGTGCTGGTCCCTCTTCGGCCTGTGCTTCATGACAGCAAATATACACTGATGATTGTGGCTGTCAGAAAGCAGTGCCACCTGATCAGACCTCTTACAGGATCACGCTGCTTAAGACTGCAGCATTTTTCACACCAGGAACCGACTGTAAAGGATAATCTTAGTCTAAACCTTGTGAAAGGCATTAATGAATAGAACTTGGTGTCTTAGGAGGAACTGCTGCAAAAGAATGTTTTGCACAGTACCTACGTAAATTCCTCAAACTGCAGTCCATACATTTTTATTTTGGGTCGCATGGTCAGAGACACTGTGTTCCTTGAAAAGCATCTGGAATGGCACTTTTCCTCTTCCACCCAGCATTGCCACCATTAGCACCAGTGCACACTGCTCTGGAGGAGCTGCTGCGAGTGTGTGTGTGTGTGTGATTGTAGATCACGAGTGCGGGTCTTTGTCACACCTCAGCTACTGCCAATCTCGGAGAGGGCCGAGGCCCCGGACAAGCGCCGTGGCCCCTGAGGTCTGGAGCTCAGCTCTGGGCATCCCTCCGGTCTGGAACGCTCGTTTCCTGTGTCCCATCACCCAGCTGCCCAGCCACGAGCTTTCCGCGTTTATTCCCTGAGGGAGATGGAGGAAGGGATGTGGTGTTCTCCACACTTGGGTCGTCCCTCTCCTTGTCTCTGGAGAATGTCAGAGGTGGAGCCATTCCGGAGCAGCAGGGATTAAACACAGCAACGTTGCTATGGTTCCCTTGGTGTATGTGTGCGCGTGTGTGTGTGTGTGTGTGTACATAAGCACATGGGTACAGGTGGGTGTGTCTAGAACGGGCTCCTTTTACACCAGCATGACTAGCTTTGTAAGGGTGTGATTGTTGGAGAGGGCAGGTGTGAGTAGAGCCGGGCCATGTCCGGAGGCCTGGATCCTGCCAGCTGTGCTCTCTGCCTGCGCCGGTGCCAGATCCCCCCGGAGGAGAGAAAGAGGGGGGAAGAGGAGGAGGAGGAGGAGGAAGGGCCTTGCTCTCTCTGCTGGGAAGGTTACAACGAGCCTCCTGGACAATCCGCCTTTGCTCCGTTGCATTCAGACCTCGAGTCTAATCCACTCCTTCCTCCTATGTGTTGAATGAACACACTGTTGGAGAGATGGATGGAGAGAGAGTGAGGGAGAGAGAAAGAAAGGGGGGAGAGGGAGAGGGAGGGAGACGGAGGGGGAGAGAAAAAACAATGGGAGCAAAGCGAGTGTGAGAAAGTGAACATAGAACATTCCAGGAAAGGGTTAGCGTGTGTGAGTGCGTGCGTGTGTGTGTGTGTGGGATGGTTTGAGTGTGATGGTGAGAGAGGAAGAGAAAGCTGATCTCATCATCATGTGCTTGTTTACTCTCCATAAATAATCTGCCACAGTGATGGAGTAGTGAGGTTGTCAAACCCAATCAATCAATTATTGAATCAGTCAGTCAGCTACATTGGGTAGAGAGTAGTGGACCAATTACTACATAGCCATACTGATTCCAGTGTTGCAGGGTTTTTAAAACTAGACTGGGCTCCTTCTCTTTGGCTGTGCCATGAGAGCCACCTGAAATCTAGCAGTGCTGCACATGCACGTCTGTGAGATCAACCTCAGCAGCTCAGATGTGTGATGCTAGTGACTTGATGTCATCACTAATCAGATCCCAACCGTGTGGGAGGAGGCTCTGCGGCAGGGACCCCCTGTTCTTATACAAGCACTGATATCAGACACTGCGACGCCCCCCCACCCCCTCCCCCCAGCTTGGCAAACGTATGCGGGCCTATGACAGAGCAGTACGCCCTGCTGGGCCAGGATACATCTCACAGAGGACAGCAGGAGGTCCAGGTTCGGCAACTGGACTCAACAGCTTGGAGGAGGCAGAGATATGAAGCGGAAGACTGGAGAACCCAGAGAGGGTCACGTCTCGGGCTGGGAGGGAACTCGCCGAGGAGATGTGGAGCAGAATGGCCTGCAGCACCACCCTGACCCACGCGCGCACCACCCTGACCCAGGCGCACCACCCTGACCCTGCCGCACCACCCTGACCTTGCTGCACAGGCCAGAGGACTTGCTGAGTTGGACTCTGGAACTCTGGAGTCAGAACAACATGCTGGAAACGATGAAGGTGACCTGGCCTTGTGTGCTCCTTCGTACCACCTGACCAAGCATCTCGTCAGTCAGTGATGGTGAAGGAGCAGAACACACACACACACAGTACAGAGTGCACTAAATCCTGCCACCTGAAGACTGCTCTTTAATTAACACACTAGCAGGAGCTTGTGAGGGTCAGTACCATCTACAAAACTCCTGTGTAAAATTACTACTCAAAATGGGCTCTGCTAAAAACTACATACTACATACAGCATACTGTACTCTATATACTGTATAATGGATACTGGCCTCTCTAGTAGTATGCAGTATAGTATCCAGTATGTGAGAAACCCAAACCATACACACGAGCATACGATGGCTCCGCCCACTAGGGAAGAGTTCCCGCCATCGTTGAATGACGTGAAGAGTGAGAGTGAACATGGCTCAGGAGTGAAGAGTGAGAGTGAACATGGCTCAGGAGTGAGGAGTGAGACTGAACATGGCTCAGGAGTGAGGAGTGAGACTGAACATGGCTCAGGAGTGAGGAGTTAGACTGAACATGGCTCAGGAGTGAGGAGTGAAGACTAAAGACTAAAGAATGAAGACGGTTCTTCACACCATGAAGATAGCTCTGATCACGTACTGTAATTGGCAAAAGCAGTATGTCATCTGGGTATCTTTTGTTTACTGGAAAAATGTATTTTGGTCGCATACCGTATACAGTTACATATGTATGTGTATGAACAGGCTGCAGTAGTCAGGGTAACAGAGGCAGTCATGCCTGTGGCTGAAGTCCTTAACACTTATAAGGATGAAATGGTGACTTACGTCATCGTCCCAAACATGAACAGAAATATCACTCTCCCATCGGGAATGCACTATTTTCAGAGCCTACGGAGCATTTTTATATCATTCTACAGCTCCTTTAGGGGCAGCACTCAAGTAGCATTTCACTTTAATATCTGCCTCAAGGGCATTAGAACATTTATATATCATTCTGCACCTTCCTCAGAGGGAAGATGATCACCATGGCAACATTTACATGGCTGTTTGAGCAGCCTGTTGCCTCCTTTATATATAAAAGAAATGACTCCAGAATGCCAGAGGGCGTTGGAGAGACTCCACAATGACTGGGGATGAATGGAACAAAAGGGGTAAAAAATGTTATAGTTTCTCACAACTTGGCCAGGACCTTTTTTTATTTTGTAAAGTAAAATTTGCTAGTTTATTTCCTTTGTCCTACAGCAAATAGGTTTGGGGCAGTAGGATGCTAGCATTTCTACTGCTGAATGCTGATTGGTTGGCGATCTGTTGCTGGAGTAGCTTAAAGGCTAGTGTTCTAGGCCACATCTGAAGATAGCATATCAGAAATATCCAGTTAATCCCTGTTAATTCTGTTTACGCAAAAGCCACCGAGGACGACAGGCGATATCGGGTTTTTTTGAAGGGTTCTTCCACTTTCTCGGGGAAGATTTCAATCACTACCCTGGTAACTCACCAGAACTCCTGACTTCCCCCAGAGAGCAAGTGGTACAGGCCAATATGGAGGCCTCCACGCAAATTTGACGAGTCATGCTTTTGAGAAAAGAGAACCCCCCCTCCCCAAAGCAGGATATCTACTGGTTTAGTCAGCACCTTTTCACTCCACCTCTACCCCAACCCAAATTCCCCCACCCAACTGCAGCCGAAACACAGTCCATTTATGGCTGTGTCATTACTGAGTGACTAATGCCCATTATATTTAAACTACAGTCAAAGCGTTTAAGTGAAATGTTTAAAGACCTTTTGTGTGTTGTGTACAACTCGACGTGGGTGGCAGATGGAGAAGTTCTGAAGCACCTCCACATCAGTCTGCCCAGCAGACATAAATAACCTTCAACCACTACAATGGCACTCATGAAATGCCCAATGAGTGATCCAGGAATACCGTAGTAGTAATGTCAGGAATAAACAGTACAAACTTTGGCTTGACTGACTCAGTGAAGCAGAATATCTCCACCGTTTAGACGTCATGTCACTTTTCAGTTGCTGGCTGTGATATTCAGAAGCCATTGCCTACATGAATGTATGTTGTGTGTGCGTGTGTGTGTGTGTGTGTGTTGTGTGTGTTTGTTAGGGGATGAGATCACCTTAGTCAGAGTTAATCTTTCCATTATTCCTAATCTCAACCCCCTGGACTGGAAACCCAATCCAATTAGGCCTATCCCTACTCGTGTGTCCTAATTGCGGCTCAGTCCCAGGGTGCCGTTTGCCTGCGGTTCGATGTATCGACGGGCTGCGAAAAGCCGAGCGGGTCGTTTCTCGGACGCTTTGGAGAGCTGCTTCCTCAGCCGGCCCGGCACAGCTGGGCAGATCCCTAAATATCTCTGCCCGAGGTGACTGGACTGGATGGAGGGACAGACTTCTCACCCATCACAGTAGCCTTATTCCATCTACATAACAACCCAAAGCAAGATCATTTGCTTCAAGTATATTTCCCAACCTGTTATTATGTCTCTGGTAGTGCAACTAATCACTCAGCGCTGCTGGTCTGCAGAGGCGTGTGTGTGCATGCCTTTGTGATGACTGCACACAGTTCTTGCGGAGTGGCGTTGCTCCTCTCGGGGTGGGGATGGTCATCGGCTTATAATGGGACATGAGTCATATATTCCTCCTCCACGGCCTCATGGCCTGTCACCTTTTTAGAGTCCTCCACAAATAGCCGAGCACCCAAGGTCACATGTTCAACGAGAGGGTCAGACTGCTCATCTGACTAATGGACAGTGCATAGACTAATCAAGTGTCTGTCACTCCAGTGGTGAAGTGTATTCCTCCATGAAGCTGCTTAAGAATCTTACTGGCACGAGTGTGTACGTACTCACACACACACACACACACACACACACGCACATGTAGTGTTCTGCACAGACCCATATTCTGCATGTATCCATAATGAACATGGGAACAGTCAGTACCTGCAGTAGCTGGACAAACATATTCAACACTAACGTCCTGCTAAGATCTCCCCCCTCCTCCTCTCTTCTCTCCTCCCCTCTCCTCCTCTCCTCTCTCCTCTCCTCTCCTCCTCTCTTCTCTCCTCCCCTCTCCTCCTCTCTTCTCTCCTCTCCTCTCCTCCTCTCTTCTCTCCTCCTCTCTTCTCTCCTCTCCCCTCCTCGTCTCTTCTCTCCTCCTCTCTTCTATATAGTGTATATTCTGTATAGTGTATATTCTGTATAGTGTTGTATGCTGTTGTGTTATGTTGCGTATTGTGTTCTTGTGTTGTGGCATTTGTGAAAAGTGCCCTATAAATAAATTTTACTTCCTTCTCTTCTCCTCTTCTCTTCAGACTTTCTATTTCAGACTTTTATGCGGTGCGTATATGCGATGGCACCCTGAGCCCAGTGAAGTGATCTGTGGGAGAACCCACACGTGCTGTAACGCCACTGGGGGCCTTAGCAGATTTGTGCCAGTGTGACGGAGCTGCATGCACTACTGTGTACAGTGTACAGGGCTGCTGCCTCCTTGTGGTTCTGGTTCTGTTCAAGCCCAATGTCACTCACAAAACATGGTGCACCATGTAGACCAAGTGGAAGAGGACACAGTGAGGACATGTACTGCATTTGGTTGAACGGGTGCTTAAAAATGGTAAATTGTGCACTAGGAGCAAACGCATGGTTGAACATGTGGCAAAGCGATGGCTAACTGTTGCCCCCTGGTGGCGGATATGAATTTGCTCTCCACCGCAGCCTGCTATTATAAACTTTGAAAAGGTGAGGGAGACACGGTGGCAAGTGTGTGTGCTGTTCCTGTCCCCAGCGGAAGCGGAGCACGCTCGGAAGCGTCCGGAGCAGGAAGGGGGTCAGCAGCTGATGAGGGAGACGAAGGAGAGGCAGCGCTTCTTCGAAGAGGTGTTCCAGCACGACGCGGACGTCTACCTCTCCCCAGCACATCTGCACATCGACTACAAGAGGCGTGAGTGGAGTCTGCGTCGCACTTCGTCAGCGCGAGACAATGCCTTACACGCTGCAAACCATCCTTGTTTTGTAAACAGCTTTGGGTCCAGCGCACGAAACGCAGCAACGCAGGCCAGACACGTGGCGCATACCCGCGGTTCCCTTTTAAAAGGAAGTGATGTTTTTCGATTGCTCGGCAGCTCCGATTGGCAGCATCTCCTCGATGGAGGTGAACGTGGACATGCTGGAGCAGATGGAGCTATTGGATATCTCTGATGCAGAGGCCTTGGACGTGTTTCTCGGCACGAGTGGCGAGGACGATGCAATCTGGCCTCCTCTCCAAGGTACAAGTGCAGACTTGCAGACCTCAGTGACCAGGGAGCACAACAAGGAGTCAAGCATCATGACTCAGAACTAATCAGTTACAGGTGTTGTTCAGCTAACTACCAAACATTTGAGAAACACGGCTGGATTTGGATAGGAAAGTCTCAGTTGTGTAACTTCTGGACTGTAGGATTTGAAAATTGCATATGTAGGCATAGTTCACTGGCATTGTGTGCAGACACATTTATTAGATTAAAATTTACCGCTAATGGGTAAATTTTTGGCTGAATATGTCAAACCATAATTTGTTCCAATAATGCGGTAGGATTCAAGATAAATGTACGTGTGGAATGAGGAAGATGCTTGGTCCATAATATCCTGAATTATCGTGCGTAATATCGTATCGTAATATCTTGCATTTGATTTTCTCTGAGTATTACCTTGTGTCGTGGTTTATTTTCCCTCCAGTTGTTTGTGGCCCTAGTGATGGGGAGGAGGCACTAGGAGAGGAGATCTTCCTCAGAGTCCCGGACAGCAAGGAGCTCAAATCACGGATGTCATCCACCTCCTCCAGCTCCACCTCTGACAGCCTGGCCACAAATGAGGATGGAGCTGAAACCCCTGTCAACCAATCAGATGATGAGGATGTACCTGATGATGATGACGATGAAGATGATGACTGCCTTTCGATAATCGTCTCACCCACAGTCAAGGCCGTGGCAGAAGACCAGCCTGTGTTGTCATTATCAACACCATCAGCAGTGACTACTGACTGATCTCATAATATCCGTTTCCCTATGGATTAGGACGTGTTCACTGGTGGGTTGACTCAATCTGGCCGTGTACCAATCTAATGAAGACTTCAACGCACTCACAAATGCACGATCATTTTCCACTTCGGGTTGCTGTTCAGCTGCTGCTGTAGTTTGGGCTTATTACCTCTTTGTCTATGTCATTAGCTGTCATAAAGATAGAAAACTACAAGGAAAATATCATTTAAAGTCACCTTTCTAATTTGCTGAAAGCAAATGTCTTGTTTGTTTGGTTCTGCACATGCGCGCTGCTGAGTAGCTGAGAGCTAGACATTCAGCCCATGCATGACTGCCCACAGACTCACTGCATTCAGTCTTTCTCAGTCATGTGCGTGTGTGTGTGTGTGTGCGTGTGTGTGTGTGTGCGCGCACGCGTGTTTTTGGAGTCATATAATCCCTCTGATCCTTGCAGTATCCTATATTTTAACAATAAAGCCAAATACTATCTTTGAAATGTTAAATAAAAAAGTACCTGCCACTTGTATTTGTTGGGCACAACTTTAATCTTGAATGAGGTAACCAGCAACATGGGAGGTGAGCGTATGTGAAGATGACCAGTAACATTCATTCTGTGAGCTGTTAATTAATTACATCAGTACATACAAGGCAACATGGAGGTTTATACCTGACACAAATCCCTCCAAACTGTGTTTCACAACATGGAAGCATGAGAAGCTCAAGACAGCAACACAAGACAGCAACACAATGGTCTGTTGATTAGTTCAAATTCGAAGGCAAAGTTCAAATTCCAGGGTTCAGGCACAAACACATATTTGTACTTCATGCTTGTTTGACTTTATTAATATTTTAATGTAAATCATTAGTCTCATTTATTCTAACAGAAACACCAATGAATACAAATGATTCAATCTTCAAATCAAAAAGCAAAGTCCTATATTGGATTATCTGAAAACTAGTTTAACTATTAGATTTCAAGGAAGTTCACAGCTTCATTAGTCTGGCCTAATAATACCCAACCGTAATTACTCATCTGCTCTTCAACACCATGTGGTATTGCAATAAAAAGTCAGTAATTTTCAACAAAATGAGCCAGAATAATTAATTGCACATAATGGCTAAATATACCACATGTGGTTGAAAGAGTAGGGGTCAGGCACAATAAAGCAGAACATAAGAAGCTCGATTTGCTGAGGCCATTATTATAAACATGCAACTACAGAAAGATCGGACAAAATTTAAATCAGTTCAGATAGTGGAAACTACTACAGAACAAATGTGATTATTGACAGCAGGTCAGACAAAGTGTGATGTAATAGGCCTGCATAATCTCTCATACACAGTTCAACACACTTCACTGAATTAGCGGTTTGATGACAGGTTGGTGTTAAGTGCTCCCTTTCATTTAGGTTAAATAAATGTTTATGAATAACTTGTGATATAAATTATTTATGAATAACCATAATTAATAGGAAGTTTAGCGTGTAAATCTAAGATTTGCTGACCATTCTGAGAGAAAAAGAAACAGCATTTGCTATGTGTAACTATTACTGCAAACCGCCTAATTTTTAAGTTTATACCAAGAATTTCTTAACGTTAGTGAATGTTGAACCTAGATGCCCCGGAGCCTATCTTGCTGACAGAAATGTGGCGCCTTTTCACATTTTCTGAGGGGCAATCGTTGGCAGGCACTAGGTAATACGAAGCCATCTTGTTAGAAAGGCATCCCACTTTGCACTCAACAGAACATTCCGTGTATATACTGAGACAAAGGTACGATTACATTCAACTGCTATGAATGCAAAAATAAGCGAGCCCTTTGCGAATTAAAGGTTATTTATCTACTTTACAAGGGCCATTTGTAGGTGACAGTCCAGCGCGTAGCGCTCCCCAAACGCGCTCTAACACTGTCAACTGACAGGCGTTTTCCCAAGTCCCACCTCCTGCAACCAGAACAACCAATGACAACGCCCACAAGACGGTACGTAATGACGTTTCCGCTCCTGAGTACATGCGCAGTTTCATTTTGTTCAGAGCTCCTCACTGTTCACATCGAAGATGGCGGCAGGCTTCGACCTGCTTGTGGAGGATTCTCTAATTAAAAGAGTGGGCAAGAAACTTTTTGACGATATTGCAGGTCGTGTTAGAAACGAGCTTGGCAGATTTTATTGCATTAACTCCGAGGGAAGAGCCCGGGCAATTGGAAATAACAATGCTAACTCCGGGATAGAAGGGAATGCAACTAGCTAACGTTAACATTTGGTGAGCAAGGAAGCTATTGCTAAGAGACTTGTTTTAAAAGCAGGTAATCTTGTAACGTGTTTAAATGACATTTAACCCCGAAATATCACCGCCAGAATAGTTAAAGTAATAAGGGCGCTTGTCAAAGCCTCGTTTACATTGTGACACGCGATTTCCACTCACTTCCCACGTTTGTTCCTACTTCGGAAGCGTACTGGAGGGAAAGGGATGTTTTTGAGTCCCGCTTGTTAGCTGTGGATGCAACAAAAACAGGGATCACACCAAGTAACCCTAGAGACTTCACCGGCGCACGGCCAGCACCACCCGGTGTCTCGACATGCTATGGTAACTACTTTGCCCAACCACGAAGTAAAGATCGGGACGACAACAGTGCAAACTTTTGACGGAAGGCGATGCAATGGATCCACATGCAGAAAGCGGCGCTGCGCTCGCCGGCACGCCGGTGTCGAGCAGCTCGACGATCGACGTTTCAACTGCCGTCGCGGTTGTCAACAACGGGCCCGGAATAACGAAAGGAAACGCAAACGGGACCGTACCTTCAAGTTCAAGCACAGTCATACAGGGGTCTTTCGGAAATCCGCGGGACGCCGTTGCGGTGTCGGGTGCGGGGAGTGGACCCGCTGGGACGATCGTCAGGCCATCTATGCAAACGGCGGGAGCGGGTTTAACGATTAACGGGAGCAATAATACGGTTTTGACGAATGTAGCTGATCCCCCAGAGCCGGCGGCGGCAGGAATAACTTCACACACTTCGCTTCTGAGCAGTCACACTCCCGCCTCTGTGGTAGTAAGTTCAGGGCTGCCCACGAAGTCCGATTCGCCCAAACCCTTTATTCAGACCACAGCTCAGACGGTGTCGCCGGGCGCCGCCGTTAACATGGGCACCGTGACTCTCGGTCAGCCCCTGCAGAGTACTCCTGGGGGGGTTAAGGGGACGGTTTTGCAGGGAGTAGCCAGGACTACCGTTCCGGTGAGCGTCGCGTCCAGTCCGGGGGCTGCCAGGGCCATCGCGCCGCAACAGGTGTTGGCTCCTCGTCTTCCCCACGGCACCCCGGGGCAGCCCAACATACAGAACATCCAGCTACCTCCAGGTACTGCATCCGTGTAATTGAGCAGATCACTTTTTAAACGAGCCAGAGACGGAGTTGAATCATAAAGTGATTTTAGTGTTAACTAAAAAAAACAACAACAAAACCAAAAACACCTCTGTTGTGTGGAGGTTTTTTTTTTGTCCTGCAGGCCTTTAAGTCTCAAACTTGTCCTGTTTAATTTGCTCTGCCTTGTTTCAAGTGAGTAGTGGAGTGTAAAGCACCCTGTCCCGTCTCGAGTCCATATCACGCTGTTCTGTTGTGTTCAATGACTGTGAGTCTTAACTGAGATGACGCTGTTTAAATATTTAAGGATTTTTTGCTCACAGAAAAGAGCCCATGGAGAAAGGTGTGTTTTTCTCCGCTCACAAAGTGTTTAGGCCAAATCACTCTTCTTCCTCTTCTTCGTTCTCTTCTCATCACTGCTCATCCACCATGAAGAGCCTGCAAAACTCATTGAGGCCAGAGTTGTAAATAAAGGCGTGCTGAGTTCAGATCCAGCCTGCTGACTGACTAACAATGTGTGTAGTGGCTGTTCCTCCAGATCAATCGCGTGGCAGGTGCAGGCCGGGCGGAAATCCCTGATGTTTATGTATGGGAGTGAGGGAGTGAGTGGCGTGGCCACTCCAGCGCCCCCAGGGCGAGCCCCACTGCCCAGTCCGAATCGGGGGGGTGGAGTTGGGGGGCTGAAGGGTTTGGGTTTGGTCACTGCCCACTCGCTGCTCCCGCACGGCACGCGCTCAGAAAGCAGCGCGGTGTCGAGAGATGGGAGAGAAGCCTCGCGCTCAGACGTGGAGGCTTGGCTCCACCTTCGCCCGCCATCCCTCACAAACACCCCTGCTTTCCTGCGAGGAGCGTGGAGGGTTTGTGAACATCTTGGTGCTGGCGCTTCAGGCTGGAGAATGCAGCATTGTGGAGAGGTGTAGTGTGTTTAGGGTCTGATTATGACCCCTCGCTGTGTACATGTGCGTGTGTGTCTGCGTGTGCGCAGGTATGGTGCTTGTACGTAGCGAGGCTGGCCAGCTGCTGATGATCCCGCAGCAGGTGCTGGCCCAGATGCAGGCCCAGATGCAGGCCACACGTGCTACCACTCCGGCTAGCACCACGCCCGGCCAGCTCCCCGCACAGGTACCCTCCCCCACCCACACACCCGTCTCACACCTGTCTTCATCTGCTGGACACGAATGTCCTACCCAGCTAAAGCACACTGTCGACCCTGCTGAGTAAGGATGTGGGCGAGCTCTCTTGGTGGGGGTGGTGGTGGTGGTGGCGGGGGATGGGGGGGGGGGGCTGTGAGTTTTTTTTTTCTTTCCTCAAAGTCAGGACTGAGAAACAACCTCTGCGGTTTCTTTTCTAGAGCCAGTAAAGGTACACATATCGGTCAGAAGCTTTGTTTTTACTCATTTCTACATTTTGTAAAAACTCGGAAGGTATCCAAGCAATGAAACTACATGTGGTTATGTTGTGTTGAACAAATACTGCTATACAAGTTGCTGCCCTTTACATTGGTGACAGTTGTGCCCTCTGCTGGTGCTCTTTTAACCAGTTTCATTTTCAGATTATTTTGTCTTTTTAATTTTCATTCTTTTTTTTTCTTTTTATTTTATTCTTATTATTCTTATTATTTTTATTATTTCTTATCATTTTCTTAAACATTTTCTTCAGCGTTATACATTTTTTATATACATTTCGGAAATCCAAACATAGACTCAACTTTCATTCTTTTATATCTATGTAATTTGAGCATAAGCCATTACATTAAAATGCCTTTATTATTCAGTCAGGCATGTGCAGACTTGGCTAGTACTGTATATTGTAGCTCTAGGTGAATAATTACACGTAAAGCAGGGACACCGTGAAAGAACAAACTGTAGGCCAGTGTCAGTTTCTGGATAAATAGTGACAATTCTGAAATGAGCTTGGAACGGACAGAGCCAAGATGGCCTTGTTTCTGCTTCCAAACTGCCACAAAGAGATATGAAAAACTGCAGCGTGTCTACAGCAACTCCCAGAACCCCCACCAGCGCTGACATTCCGGCCGCTGGGACGGCGTATGTGGCGTGCTGTTAGCTGCGTGCTGTTAGCTGCGTGCTGTTAGCTGCGTGCTGTTAGCTGCGTGCTGTTAGCTGCGTGCTGTTAGCTGCGTGCTGTTAGCTGCGTGCTGTTAGCTGCGTGCTGTTAGCTGCGTGCTGTTAGCCCGTGCTGTTAGGCGTGCTGTTAGCTGCGTGCTGTTAGCATGGTGCTGTACCAGTGCAGCACACCATCCCATTGCAGGCCCCAGCCTCCACCATGGTCAGACCAGTGCAGCACACCATCATCAAACAGGCTTCCTCCACCACCAGCAGCCCCGCCACCACCACGCTCCAGAGACCACCCGCACAGGTAACACACACCACCCGCACAGGTAACACACACCACCCGCACAGGTAACACACACCACCCGCACAGGTAACACACACCACCACGCTCCAGAGACCACCCGCACAGGTAACACACACCACCCGCACAGGTAACACACACCACCACGCTCCAGAGACCACCCGCACAGGTAACACAAACCACCCGCACAGGTAACACACACCACCCGCACAGGTAACACACACCACCACGCTCCAGAGACCACCCCATGCTCCAGGTAACACACACCACCCGCACAGGTAACACACACCACCATGCTCCAGAGACCACCCGCACAGGTAACACACACAGTCACACTCCAGAGACCACACCCACCCGCACAGGTAACACACCACCACGCTCCAGAGACCACCCGCACAGGTAACACACACCACCCGCACAGGTAACACACACCACCATGCTCCAGAGACCACCCGCACAAGTAACACACACAGTCACACTCCAGAGACCACCCGCACAGGTAACACACCACCATGCTCCAGAGACCACCCGCACAGGTAACACACACCACCACGCTCCAGAGACCACCCGCACAGGTAACAGGTAACACACACCACCCGCACAGGTAACACACACCACCATGCTCCAGAGACCACCCGCACAAGTAACACACACAGCCACACTCCAGAGACCACCCGCACAGGTAACACATACGGCCACACTCCAGAGACCACCCGCACAGGTAACACATACGGCCACACTCCAGAGACCACCCGCACAGGTAACACACACCACCATGCTCCAGAGACCACCCGCACAGGTAATACACACCACCCGCACAAGTAACACACACAGCCACACTCCAGAGACCACCCGCACAGGTAACACATACGGCCACACTCCAGAGACCACCCGCACAGGTAACACATACGGCCACACTCCAGAGACCACCCGCACAGGTAACACATACGGCCACACTCCAGAGACCACCCGCACAAGTAACACACACAGCCACACTCCAGAGACCACCCGCACAGGTAACACACACCACCCGCACAGGTAACACAAACGGACACGCTCCAGAGACCACCCGCACAGGTAACACACACCACCCGCACAAGTAACACACACAGCCACACTCCAGAGACCACCCGCACAGGTAACACAAACGGACACGCTCCAGAGACCACCCGCACAGGTAACACAAACGGCCACACTCCAGAGACCACCCGCACAGGTAACACACACAGCCACACTCCAGAGACCACCCGCACAGGTAACACACACAGCCACACTCCAGAGACCACCCGCACAGGTAACACATACGGCCACACTCCAGAGACCACCCGCACAGGTAACACATACGGCCACACTCCAGAGACCACCCGCACAGGTAACACACACCACCATGCTCCAGAGACCACCCGCACAGGTAATACACACCACCCGCACAGGTAACACAAACGGCCACACTCCAGAGACCACCCGCACAGGTAACACATACGGCCACACTCCAGAGACCACCCGCACAGGTAACACATACGGCCACACTCCAGAGACCACCCGCACAGGTAACACAAACGGACACGCTCCAGAGACCACCCGCACAGGTAACACACACAGCCACACTCCAGAGACCACCCGCACAGGTAATACATACGGCCACACTCCAGAGACCACCCGCACAGGTAACACATACGGCCACACTCCAGAGACCACCCGCACAAGTAACACACACAGCCACACTCC
>JAGXOD010001350.1:2787500-2910000 GCA_020368025.1 Brachyhypopomus occidentalis | reverse complement strand
CAGCGCGTGTGTGTGTGTGTGTGTGTGTGTGTGTGTGTGTGTGTGTGTGTGTGTGTGTGTGTGTGTGTAACAGATGCAGCAGCAGGAGTTAGCGCAGATAAGACAGAGAGATGCCAACCTGACAGCACTGGCTGCCATTGGTCCCAGGAAAAAGAAGAAGCTGGACACGTCTGCTTTTGGTGCTGACACAGAGGTAGAAGATCCACCCGGCTCTGTGTGTGTGTGTGTGTGTGTGTGGGTGTCCCTCCACACATCCTCAAGCTTTCTCCCACTCTTACTGTATCTGAGGGGTGGAAGCGTTAACCTTTTTGAAGCCGTCTTGGTCTAAGCGGCGCCTCCACGTGCTCTCCTGGGTGGGCGTGCTCTTCTCCTGGGTGGGCGTCCTCTCCTGGGTGGGCGTGCTCTCCTCCTGGGTGGGCGTGTGTTGACCTGCTGCGTGTGATGTGTGTTCACTCTGGGTGGGAAAGCATGTTCAGCTACTGATAATTAGAGCTTAGAACGCATGTTGGAGGGTCTGCTAGCCAAGTATAGATGGGAGAATAGCTTTAGAATTGTAATTATTGTGTGTGTTTGTGTGTGTGTATGTGCTCCCAGGGTTCTGGTTCGTTGTCTGTGAGCACGTCTGCCAGTCTGAGTAGTGCAGCGTCGAGGCCGTTCCCCCGTCAGCCCAGCGTCACACGCGTAAACCTCAGGGATCTTCTCTTCTGCCTGGAGAACGAGGGATCAAGCAGCCACTCACAACTGCTCTACCGAGCGCTGCTCAAATAGCAGCTGGAAGGCAGAGCAGCCCTCCAGGAACAGCTTGACGGCGGGGGCGGTACTTGGCTCTCTTCTCCCGAAGGCTCTGAACTGCAGGACTGCTCCAAGGAACCTGCTTCAACACTGGCCGCTCATGCAGACGCTCTAGGAGCACAGGTCCGACAGTAGCCTGACTCCGCCCGCTTGGCGCTCTCCTCCTGACTCCACCCCCTTGGCTCTCCGGACTCCGACCCCCTTGGCTCTCTCCTCCTGACTCCGCCCCCTTGGCTCTCTCCTCCTGTTGCACGTTTTTGCTGTTTTGTCGCTGTTTGTTCTTGTTCACTCCTGTCCTTGATTTCCTCCACACACTCACACATTCACACACCCAAGCAACACAAACTTACACACACACTCATTCTCCATCTTTCCTCCCTATTCTTTTTGTCTTTCCATCTTTTTCTCTTCCGTCTTCCTCTCTTTGTGTATCTCCTTTGTGTTGTTTTTAAGCTTCAACTATGTTTTACTTTATTGAGAATGCTTTTTTAACTGCAGTTATATATCCCAATGTTTTTCATAGAGGGTGGCTTTGTAATGTGCAAATTACCGATGTAAAAAAATATATATATATACAATGAAACTGCCCATTCATTTTGTATTTGTGTTTTTATAAAAAGAGGTTTTAAGAAATAAAAATGGTAAAAATTTCTACAAAACACTTTTTGCCGAGTTATTTTGTGTTATTCACGTTTTGTAGTTTTACGAGCCTTTGGTTAATCTCGGCAGTTTTTCATAGTAATTTGATGACTTGACCACCTGGTGGCGACATAGACCTGCATTTCTAATGCATTAAACACTGTCGGCATAAAGATGGGGGAAATATGTTGTATTACTGTATGATGGTTCATGTAACCTGACTTTACTTTTAGAGTTTAGGACTAATTACTCTGTAATCCTGAAGAACTTGACTGTGGACGTGTTCATCTGCGCAGGCCCTGCTGACTTGTGAGTACGGCACTTTAAACACAATGACGTCCAAGATGTGTTGGACTGTTAAGTTACAGCCAAGTGGCTATTAAAGACTGCACGATTTGCCAGAGGTCTATATCATCAAAATGTTGGTCTTGGTCGTGTAAATTTAGCAAATGTGAAGCATTCAAAGTGGTGATCGTCGTTCTGTCAGTTGCTCTGCTGTTAAACTGATGAGCTGAATTCCGGTGTACCGGTCAAGCCTCGGCAGCACAACGCACACCACCTGCTTCCACAACGCCTGTGACGGCAAAACATCTGAGCTCCAGAGTGAAACCTGTACCCGCCATGGGCGGAGCTTGCTTTAATATTTGGGTGCAAGCGGTGGAAAAATTGCAACGAAACCTAGACACAGACATAGAACTGTAAATATAACCTACAGAAATGAATATATATTGCAAACACCTTAGCAGTGGAGCAGTGAAACCTGTCGCTACTATGTAAAAAGCCTAATCAATATGTGCATCCAACAGTTGTTTATTTAATGTTGTTGTGCAGCCGCAAATGTGTTTAACGTGTCTACAAGAGGTAGTTGGGTGTGTGTGATGCATAACACGTATTGTCTCGTGAAAACCCACCGGGCTCCATGGAAACGGCCCGCTCAGCCTAAGCGGAACGGTGGAATCTTTGGACGCAGCACGTTCGCAGGTGTGTGCACCTTTAACGAGTGAAAGTAGAAATGAAAATGAACGGGAAAGGTGTGATTTTACAAATACTAGAAGCTTCTCGGCGCAGTTGGCCGCGGCGCGCTGCACCCACGGCAACCACTGATGCTCTGCTGCTTGGACGGCCTCGTCTTCAAAGCGGCCGGGTGGGTATTGCAGTCGCTGGCTGTTTGCCTGTCTAGATCTCTCAGCATGTCGGAGATAAACATAATCTCTAAAGCCTATAATCTGCGAAGCGACTCAAATTAAGGCTTGACTCAGTGGACTAATGCCACCTCTAACTCCAGTTTGCTGTGGTCTTTAACCGTCTTTGCCTTAAGATATTGAATGACCACATGTGAGCTTTAGGTTTGCATATGGTATAGTAGAAAACCATATCACTCTATTCTTAAGACTTACATTTTCTTTAATGTCATACACACATGCGCACAGTCTTCATCTTTGTTTCTTGGTTCAGGAAAAGCATGTAATTTTAGCCCATTCCAATCGACGCATGTACTCAGCCAGTGTAACAGTGTCCCAAATACGTATAGGAAAGAGCACCGAAGAGGGATGGCTTTTGAGTTTTGCTGTGAGAATGAGTGATACATGGGCCCAGATGCTGAATTCTCATCTCAGACACTACAGTAAGAGGCAAACAAATCCTCTGGTGGACCACAGCCAAAGTGAACGAGCCATGCTGGAGATGAATCCAACAGGGAGGGTTCGGCTTGCTGCTCGTTCCTCCGCACTCAGCAGAACACGAACTTTAAAACGTGAACTTTGGAGTACTGGTATTACACGGTACTGCGCTGGAGCGCTGGGCTATCTGCCGCCATTAATTAAATGATGTGTTAAATGATGAGAATAAGCTAAGACAGGCTTGAACGTGCACCAGTATTACTGGAGACGTTGACGCTTCCCAGGTGTACCGTGTAGCGCCGTTTCTTCGAGACCCGCGCTTCACCCTGCCAGTCTGCGCGTGGAGCAGAGCGCAGAGCTGAAAGCTGGTCGTTAAACGCTCCGGCCTCCACTTTCCGCCAGCCCTGTCGAAAGCGGGAGCGGCGCGAAAGGTGTAATCACGCGCAACGTGTGTACGAAAGCGTACCCCTGCGCCGCGGCTGTTATTTTAGTCGGGCCTAATGGAACACTCCGTTCGCTGCGGGAAAAAAAGAACCATTAACAGACCGAACACACGCGCGCACAGGGAAATAAATTGCTCTCCGGTGTTCATTTTAGATTCATTCATACTTCAAATGGAGAAAGTACTGCCTTTGTGTGCGTGTGTGTGTACGTACGCGTGCGTGCGTGCGAGACAGACAGATCAAAAGCAGTGGCATTTAATGCGTAGCTGCTCTTTGTTTCTGCCAACAACGGACGGAATCCTGTTGATAGATGCATGAAAGTCCCGGATGGCCTGTCTACCTTCTGAATTACTCTTGACTAACAAGAAAGGCTACATCGCCGGGCCATTACATGCCATAAAGCAGTTTACGCCGCCCGATGAGAGCACCCGGGCTCATCAGCTAGTTGCTGCTGTTAGGAACAAAAGGTGTGCATTACAGCACAAGATCTATGCTGGGCTATGCTCGACATTTCCACACAGTTACACACCCTTCAGCTGCGCGTAGTATTGCGGAGTTCAGTTGTCATCTCAGAATTAAACTGCTAGCCCTTGGATTTAGCTTCAAGCCAAGGAAGCTAATATACTCTACATTTCTGCTTGCCTTGTGTTGAGTAGCCTTAAAAGCTAGCCTTCCATGTGTAATAAAACCAAGAATTGGATTTTCTGTCGTTTAAAGACAAACAAAATGAGTTCCACAAACTGGTATTCATTAAAAAAAATGTTGACAGTAAGACAACGTCAAGGCTGATGTGGTAACTTTTTGCTGACTCTGTAAGGCTTTAAAGCCAGAGTCCTTTCGCTAAGCCTGTTGCCAATTAAACCTCCTCCCTTGAGACGCGCCCACATCGCAAAGGACCAATAGCAATGAGGCCAGAGAGATTTCGCCTCTGCTGAGCTCTGTCGAGTTTTGACTTCGCTAATCGAAACGCCCTGGTGTTTATGATGACGTCTTGCTGTGTCTAGCATTACGGACTTTAAAGTGACCTGCAGTCAAACGTGTCTGTGTGTAATGACTGCTAATTGCAGACGGTTTATGTGACTGGACAAATCAGTTGTTTGATGATAGACAGATGACAGACTTAAATGCTTATATCATGAATCATCTTTCTTATTAATCCTTAATCAAGACATATTACTACTAATTAAGCTATGTATATGCAGTTTAGCGACTGCTGGTAACATTAATCACAATTAATCACTGTTTCTGTCTACACCATGTTGCATAGAATTCCTACACTGTTGAACTTATTTTTTTATATGTGAATTGCTCACATAAAAAGAATCTGAGTGACAGTACGTTTTATAGGTATCCCCTTAGTACAACAAAAACTAATTTTGGACGTCCACAGGGCTTCGTTTCAAGATCTCAATAATGCTTTTAGAAAGTCTAACATTACCTCTGATGCTGCGATGTAACGTGTGCACTATTCATTCCAGACCCAAGATCCTAAGAATCGAAAGGCAAATTATCTTACAATTTACCTGGGATTACTTTGCTGCTCTGCACTCGGTTGGTCCCTGTGGATAGTGATACGGTTCTACATGTCCAGAAAACATTGTCAGTACTTTGTTCACTCTCATCCATACATTTCAAACTTGGTGAAGGGCTCCAATATGTTTTGATGAAGAGTGAAATTGTGTGGTATATTTCAAATAAGGTTTGCATTACTAGCCTGTGATTGGACCACGGGGATCGCTGTTTGTGGCAGTATTTTATAGTTACATTCTCTGGCAAGTACACAAAATCGCTACTAATAAATCACATGGATGTGACATTGCTAAACTGTTTATATTCTTGCGGTTGTAAACAACCATTTCTTGAATCAAAAATTGTTCCTTGCGGTCTATCAGAGGTTATTTTTGTACTACGCTGAACTCCCAAGCATTTAACAAACAAACCTTGAAAGCATTTTAAAACCACCACCCAACCCCTGAAAAAATGCACGAATTGAGTTTTATCTCCGGAATGCTTTTTCGAGGTTTTAACCTGGTGCTAATGTGTTATGTCTAATAGTAACATTTCAGACTGTTAGACATTTCTCTAGTGGAAATGTGGCCCGCAGTTTTCGCACAGGGAGGGTTGTGGTGAACCGGCTGGCTCTGAACACCTCACGCTTTCTCTCTCTCAAACTTCCATGACAGTCCAGACTCCTGAAAGTCTTGGATGAGGAGGGGGAGGGTCTAATACTGCATCACGCAGTCCACACTGGAACGGAACTGCCCACCTGCCCTTGGTGAATCAGCTGAAGATGTTCCGCACACTCCCTCTGTCCGAGGCTCTCTCATATTGGATCGTTCCATCTGAAGGCCCTGCAGATTTCACTCCTTATTTCATAGAAAAATGAAAAGGCCATGGCTTTGGGCAAACTTTATATTTTGTGTAACCGGCTGCAGTCTGCCCTTCCTCATTAGTTACAAAGAGCAGGTTATCACAGGATATTTCTAGAGGATGCAAGGGCCAAACTCTGCCAATACCACCCTCACACCCCCCCCCCCGGCCCCAGGGGTCTGTTTTAAAGTTAGTCAGGCCCTCCCAGCTCTGAGTCTCAGGCTGCGCTCCACCCCTGCTCTCGTCTGCGGGTAATTAGCCGTGTTCTGCTTGATGCGATTAGTACGAGGGATTAATCAGAGAGCTAATTGATAGACATGACCGCGGAGAGTGCCCATCCCCCACTGGGGCGGCTTCTTCCTCGCACACCCACACATCCTCACGCACACCCACACATACTCACGCACACCCACACACACTGACACACACCCACACACTCAGGCACACCCATGCACACCCATGCACACCCACACTCACACACACCCACACACTCACGCACACCCACACACACTCACGCTGGCGTCTCTTACACGGCCAGTGGATAAAGCGCTGCATTTAGACTCCTGCACAATACAGTCTGCCTACCTATGTAAAATCGTAAATTAAACAATAAATACCGGCAAATCATCTGAAAGTAAAACTGTTCGAAATGCTTTGGCACCAGACATTTTGAGACAAGAAAACCCCACTTTCAGTGGGGGGGAGTTAGCCTTCCTCTCAGTTTTCTCTTGGAGCTCCTCATTACACTGGGCTCCGTCTCCCAGTCCCTCTGTAGGGCCTTCGTCCTCAGCGGCAGACGAGCCGTGATGCTTTAATGACGACGATCAGTCCTGCGTTCACCAGGCAACACAACTTTGAGTGTTCACTCTCAACACGTGACGTTATGGAAGTCATGACACAGCAGGAGGACCTGCACGCCCAGTCAGTGGAGTGAGTGGCTGGAACATCGTCTCTCAACTGGAAGCTGCATCTGTTTGAGGCAGTGTTAATATTATGGTCATGTTTGATGAACTGATTCATCTTGGTGTACGTGTGTGTGTGTGTGCGTGTGTGTGCGTGTGTGTGCGTTCACAACACAATAAAGATAGTAAGAGCCAGTGAATTACTTGCAGTGTACAGTGGTACATCGATCCATGTTTTATAAAACAGTTCATGTTTATTTTCTAAAGCACAAATCCAGTAGTTTAGATGAATGCGAGAGTAACTCAGGAACACTGAATATCTGAAGCAGGCATGAAGGTCCACTGGTGTCCATTTTCAATCCTGGATTCTGGGACAGAACACAGAAGACAAGGAAGGACAGAGGACACACAGCCCATATTAAGAGAACACTGTATCAAACCTTCAACTCAAACTTGGAAACTAATACAGAAAATATGAAACAGACAAACCCAAAAAAATCAAAAAGGAGGATTTAAAAAACCTACAGAATAGACAGATATTGATAGACTTGCAAACATGTGCACGTGTGTGCGCACACAGTGAAACACTCACACTCACACACACACACACACACATACACACAAAACCTAAAAACATCATCATTTAGCCCAATAAAGACCTTAAGAGCAGCAAATGTTTCAGGTAATACTTCGAAAAAATATGTATTTTACAGCATTTTCTTGTTTTCCAAGTCTTTTTTTTTCTTTACAGGTTATACTTCATCTGTATATTGTATATTCTTTGCCAACTACTTTTTCATATTCTGACCACAAGGAACAAGTGCGATTGATTCGAGACACTGCACTGAGCAAAATCATGCATGTATAATAGTCTAGTCAATCTCGAAACCTAAAAAAAAATAAATTAATAAAAAAAAAGTGGGGGCAGGGGGCGGGGTTTTGTTCCAGACTATGAAGCGTTGCTCGGCGCAGTCTGTCCTGGCCCGCCCCCGACTGGCCAGCTCCCGCCCCCTGGTTTGCTCGTGCAGCTGATGCTCCTCCTTGCCTATGCACATCAGTAAGCAACACAAAACAAGGCAGGCAAGTGTCCGAGCGGAAATGAAGGCATTCTCTGTCTTTCTTTTTTTTTTTCTTTTTTTTTTTGTTCAGGCTTATGTTTTTTGTTGTTGTTGTTTTTGGTTCATTAAAAAAAAAGTTTTTAAAAAAACTGCTATGTTTCGTTATGTGTGGTCTTTGCTTAGGGAATTGGCATTTAGGACCACAGAGTTAGTTAGGCTTCAGAGTGAGAACACTACCCATTCTTTTTCTTCAGTTTCTTCAGATTTGGACACATCCCTTTCATTTTTTTAGTAAACGTCTGTAAAAGGGAATTATCCCATCATCCCCCCTTCTCCTCCGTGCTGTAGTGGGAGGTGTAATTTCTGCACCGTAGGGGAAGGAGGGGGTGGAGAATGTGGAGAGGAGCTGATCAAAGCGAAGGGAGTGTGTCACGTGGTCACAGAAGTGAGTTTAAAACGACAGCTGACCCTGAGGAGTCCGGTACAAAAAACACACACCACGAAAGGCACTTGATCAGCGACAGTGCTTCTGTTCGAACGAGATTCAAGTTGAGAGGGGTGAGGAAGAGAGTGGCTTCATTCCTACAACCCTCTTAAGTGACAGACAGAGAGGGAGAGAGAGACAGAACGACAGAGAGAGAGAGAGAGAGAGAGAGAGTGCAGTAGCTATTTTCTGTTCCCCGGTATGTGGAGTACTTAACCTCTATCAAAGCAGTGCTGCTTTACCTCTCCAGCCTGAACAGCAAACCAAAACGCACAACGATGAACTAGCCACGGCAGAGAAATAAAACCACAGAGAAAAACACACTCGCAAATTACAGCAGGGGTCTGAAGTCTGCGCCGTCCCGCACTGAGCTCCATCTGGCTCGAGGAGTCTTATGTGGGGAGTGGGGGGAAGGGCGGAGGGTGTCCTAGACACACCCCTCTATGACTCATCCCCTATGACTCATCCCCCATGACTCATCCCCTATGGCTCATCAATGAAGAACATCCAATGGAGGCGTTAACGGCTCCAGCGGGCCCCTCCTCTAGCCCCTCCCTCTCCCCCTCTAGCCCCGCCCTCAGTCCTCCTCGCTGCCGCCATAGAGGTCGGCCAGCTTTTTGAAGCGCGGTCCCCAGTCGTTGAGGTAGTCGTAGTCCTGCTCTCCGGAGCTGGACGAGTCCAGCGAGCTGACTGAGCCCGCCGTGGATCCGCTCCCCTCGTAGTCGAACACCAGCAGGGAGTCGTAGGGCGGAGCGGTGGGGTCGTTATCGGCCGCCCTCAAGCCCTGGAGGAGCGAAGGCAAAGAGACAGACTCTGTAGACCCCGTACACCCGCTACGCCCATTAACCCTCAGCACAGACTTCCTGCTTTCTGAAATGCTGCTTGTTAAAACGATGCTGTGGCACAGACTCTGTCACCGGGGTGTTATTTCAAGTTCAGTAAGGGAAAAGGTTTGGTACGAGTGATCCGCCTCAGGGCAAGTGCTAATTTTCAAGTCATGTCTGATGGCGGCTGTGTTCCTGTCTAATCTGTAAATAAAGCGCTCGGTGAGTAGTTTTACCAAACACCAGAACCAACACAGACATGCCAACAGCATAGTCGAACCATTTGATCATATTTTGAAAACTGCCATACTGAAGTGGATTAAAGTATTAGAGAGGAAGCATGTTCTGTGTAAACAACACCCTGTGCTAATGCTAAAGCTGCGTGTTTACTGCAGAGACGCCAGTGGACCTACGTCAACGATGAACTCTCCGATGTCGCCGGGGTGCGGGAGGGTGGTCCGAGCGGGGTACTGCGGGTCCGGCACGACGGGTCTCTCATCCACTCGCCGCACCCCCACAGGCTTTGTGATCATGTGATCCAGTGTGTCCGGCTGCTGCAGCTGGCTCAGGTCATAGTCCTGCAACAGGGTCAGAGGTCACAGAGGCTGGTGCCCGTCGACCCACCGCGTCTCAGACTGTACTACTGCGATTTACGATTCGGAATGCAAAATAATGTGCAGTGCTCGCTGTGGTATTTCCCCAGAACAAATGAATCTTCAGTCTTCCCCATTCTGCTGCATATGCACTATTGGAGTTGCTATAGATATTACATGTTACTGCTTTATTTCTCAGCGTCCACCGTCAGAAGAGCGGAACCAACGGCATCTTTCATTAGTTTCAAACCGATCTGCTCAAAGGCAGCAGATTCCACATCATCTGGATTTTCTCTAACACACGTCATATAAAAAAAACAACAAGCCAAAGAAAATACTTTTTAATGACCATGGTTTACATAGGAATACTGAACACACCCCCTGCTATTCTAGAAGGTGAACAGCCTTACAATCATTAGATATTTGCAATTATAGATCAATCATAAGACATTTTATGATTAAGTATTTCATTAGTTCACTCTCCTATTTGACAAATCTAATTAAAATATTTCAACCCATTATGGACTAAACATCTTTAATTTGGTCAAAATTCTTAAGCATGATTAATTATGATGGACCACAGCAAATCAAGTGACTCATGATTAAGTTTTATGTAAAGATTCTTTCAACCATGTATGAAAATGTGATCATACCTGTGTGTGTGTGTGTGTGTGTGGAGGGAGTGAGAGAAAGAGAGAAAGGGGGAGATTCTCACCTGGTCTTCTTCTCCTCCTCCTTCCTCATCATATTTTAGTATATTATCCCTCACGTCGTCCTCCGGGTCGATAAGCAGAGGTTTGGTCTGCCGCTCTTTCTCTCGCCGCTTCATCCACATGACAAAGAACAGCACCATGCCTGTGGGCACACGCACGCACGCACGCACGCGCAAGCACCTGCCGTCAGAGCAAGCCATGCCGCGGGCTACAAAACTACAAAGCTCAACGTTCTCTTTCTTCTGCTTAATTGATAAAAGCTTTTTTTTCCTGCTTCAAACTTGAATGCTTTTTTGTTCACGCTGCTGTCATGTTTTTACTCCAGTAACAGCCACTGAGAGTCAAATAAATTAACCATCCATCCATCCAGCCATCCATCTCTTTACCCTTTCTTTTATCATCCATCCATCCATCCATCCCTTTACCCTCTTTGATCCATCTGTCCTATCATTCATCCCATTTTTATCCATTTATCATCCATTCATCCTTCCATTCCTTCACTTCATCGCTTCACTAATCCATCCATCTCTCCATGTGACCTACCATCCATCCATCCATCCATCCATCCCTTTACCCTTTCTTTTATCCGTCCATCCATAGACTTCTCCACTTACTGAGCAGTATGATGATGCAGATGAGGATGGCTATGATGGCCCCTGTTCCCAGGCTTGCAGACGCCACGGCACCGACCGTAGTGCAGTCTCCGTGCTCGTCACACGGACACACCTTCACCCGGATCATGGAGCGGTTGGTCAGAGGAGGGTTGCCCGAGTCTGACACCAGGATGGGCACTCGGTACACACCTGTCTCCAGGTAGGAGATCTTCAGTCTCAGCTGGGCAAACTCACCTGGAGAATACACATAACCTCAACACCCCATTGGCTAATTGTCATTGTAAATGTTAATAGCAATGTTTTTGGATTCTGTATTGGAGATATTTACATTTACATTTTGCATTTTGGCCATTTAGCAGACGCTCTTATCCAGAGCGACTTACAAAGTGCTTTGACATCTGAGACCGCCTGATCAATGACCACCCCATCAATGTTAAAATGAACAGTTCCTGGGGTGCTGAAAATGCAAGACTGGTGCAAGTACGAGTGAAGTGGAGGGGGACGGTCAAAATGAAAGAGAACTCACAGGGAGGAGGGGAGATGGTGATGTAGGAGGTGGTGGAGGTGTGGTGGGTGGAGCACTGTTTTTCGTTACACCCTCCATCCCTGTTAAAGTCTCCCCGACCTTAATATCAAACGTTTTTGATTCTATATTGGACACCACCCCATCAATGTTAAAATGAACAGTTTCCGAAGACCTGAAAATGCAGCCCTGGTGCAATGCGTTGGTATCCTGCCATTCAAACAAATTGGGGTGGAGGTGCAGCTGTGATATCCCAGCATCCTCTGCAGCGCTATTAAATGACAGTTACAAATAAATGGCTGCATGAACATGTTGTTATGGTGATGAGATTTTTTAAAAAGCATGAATTCATGGTTCGTTGTTGTTACTGGTGGGAATTTACACTCCATTATGGAGGAGTGTGTGGCAAAAAATAAGGTTAGTATAAGGTTAGCAAGTGTAACGTAATCTTAGTGGTGTACTAGTGCTTATACAATAATGTGAAGATTTAAGCATTAGCATATCTTATGAACAGCAACATGTATTTGATCTAGATGGAGTTCCAAACTGAGGAACTGATACAGTCTATTATCTCTCACTGAGTTTGTGTCAAACTGTGCAAAATATTGCAATCAACACTATACCCTGAAATCTGGCCAAATGTGTGCTTGGTCAAAAGCCCAATCAGACATACACTATACTGTCAAAAGTATTCGCTCACCCATCCAAATGATTGGAATCAGGTGTTCCAATCACTTCCATTGCCACAGGTGTATAAAATCAAGCACCGAGGCATGCAGACTGTTTTTACAAACATTTGTGAAAGAATGGGTCGCTCTCAGGAGCTCAGTGAATTCCAGCGTGGAACTGTGATAGGACGCCACCTGTGCAACAAATCCAGTCGTGAAATTTCCTCGCTCCTAAATATTCCACAGTCAGCTGTCAGCTGTATTATAAGAAAATTGAAGTGTTTGGGAATGACAGCAACTCAGCCGTGAAGTGGTAGGCCACGTAAACTGACGGAGCGGGGTCAGCGGATGCTGAAGCGCATAGTGCGAAGAGGTCGCCAACTTTCTGCAGAGTTAGTCATTTCAGACTTCCAAACTTCATGTGACCTTCAGATTAGCTCAAGAACAGTGTGCAGAGAGCTTCATGGAATGGGTTTCCATGGTCGAGCAGCTGCATCCAAGCCATACATCACCAAGTGCAATGCAAAGCGTCGGATGCAGTGGTGTAAAGCACGCCGCCACTGGACTCTAGAGCAGTGGAGTTGCGTTCTCTGGAGTGACGAATCGCGCTGTGTGAAAAGACAATTTTAGACAATCCCATGCTCCCAAGGTTGTTTAGAGCTGGCCCCTTCCTCTTCCAACATGACTGTGCACCAGTGCACAAAGCAACGTCCATAAAGACTTGGATGGCAGAGTCTGGTGTGAATGAACTTGACTGGCCTGCACAGATTCCTGACCTCAACCTGATAGAAAACCTTTGGGATGAATTAGAGCGGAGACTGAGAGCCAGGCCTTCTCGTCCTACATCAGTATGTGACCTCACAAATGCACTTCTGGAAGAATGGTCAATATATAGTGTATTACAACCAATTATGAGTTCAGATGACCCTGGATTAGAGATGCGGGAATAGAACTCGATTATCGATTATTGTAGTGTTTTAAACAACATTACTGAGGTATGAGAAGGAATATTTTGGAGCTTTGTGATGGTTCCTTTCTAGGAAGCCTTTCCTGTCTCAGGACAGGACATCGTTGCTTCCTTTGTGCTGTGTAACAGCTTAATAAGAAACAGCACTATGTTCATTTGAGGTGTCGCACCGTTGATCCGTGAGATGGTCCAGTTGCGGCGGGCGGACTGAGGGAAAGAGGGTAGCTCGAAGACGTACGGCCCCGCGTTGGGCTCAGAGTCTGCGTCGGACGCTGTGATGTTGACCCTGGACATCGCTCGCGACCTCTCGCACATCTGGGCCTCTTGGGGAACCAGCATGGGCACGTTATCGTTGACATCTATCAGGTATATCTGCAGAGTGCCCGTGCCGGTTGCCGAGGGAGAGCCTGGGAGAAAAGGAGAGACAGAGAGGAGTTGGCAGGTGGCCAGGCTTTAGAGATGCAGAGAGTCAGCTGTGGAGTAATGTGCCTAGATGTGCCTTTGATTTGCAGGCGAGAGCTTTCCTTTTGAAGAGAGAGGAGTGCTTGTTAAGGTGGCCCGTGCTATCTCCAGTATAATTTGTCAGAATGCAGCTAACTGCCTTGCCAGATGTTTTGGTTTATTTTTCCTTACAGTTATTGTGGTGCAAAGCAATATTTACTCCTGCCAGGCGCCTACATTATTGAAACGATGTCAGAAATCAGCAAGATTCCACCTTACACAGAAGCGGCCGTAGTAAAGACAGGGAGATGGAGGTGGGTGGGGGGGGAGAAAGATGAAAACTCAATGAAAAGTACGAGAGAAGCGAAGGGGGACGGTCAAAATGAAAGAGAACTCACAGGGAGGAGGGGAGATGGTGGTGGAGGTGTGGTGGGTGGAGGGTTGTTTTTCTTTACACCCTCCATCCCTGTTAAAGGCTCCCCATGGTGACAGATATGACAAATGAAATGATGCATAAATATCTCACACTCCACTTTTGTATTTAATGGAGCTGTACTCTTTCAGAGAGTGTCTCTGGGAAATGGCTTTCCCAGAAAAAAAGAAATAAATAAAAAAATGCAGAGTCTGTTCCCTGTGGTCTGACGCGGGTGAAGAAACGCGGAGCTTTAGGAGAAGTCTGCGGCGCACTACACCTGCTTCTAGTGACTTCAGGGAAATACGTATTAGATACAGATCGATTCTGAGAAATGCTGTTGTGCGGATGTGACACAAACAGCTGCCACCACGGACCTGTGAGAGGACTAATGGAAAAAAAAAAAACTTCAAGTCCTTTATATCCTACAGAGAAGTGGGTGGTGTGAAATTCGCCGCTGCGTGTTATCGTAAAGACTGCTTAACAAGGTTTGTCCCTTCGGACGCCTTCAAAGACTTGTGGGAAAAAAAAAAAAACGCTGCCTGTTTGCAGCGATTGGCCAGTTGGTCGGTCGTTCAGGTTCAAGCATGCGGGGCGAGTCGAGTGCGGAGTTGTCTCCAGTCAGCAGTCTGAGGCGTTTTGCACCTCAGTGCCTCTCCAGGCTTGGACCACGTAGCCTCAGAAAAGAGCTAGAGAGCCTCTGGCCGGTCGCCGTAGGCAACATTTGATTGCGCTCACGTTATTGTCAAATCGCTTCCGTGGCTGAGCGGTGAAAATACCACAGGAGCCAGTCAGGGTAGGAGAGGCGGTGGAGATTTTTGAGGGCTTCCGATCGATTGGCGGAGGAAGGCTCGCCGAATGCTTACTCTGGAAACACAAAGCGGAAATGACTGTCTTCAAGTCAAGTGGTCCTCTATAATTTCCCCAGCGCACACACATACACACACAAACACACACACACTCTTTATTAAGAACCTTGTACTTACACTCACTCACCACTTTATTAGGTATACCAATCTTACCCCAACCTATAGTTGTATTTTGTCATTGTAAAATTGTCATTGACTGTAGTCAGTGGTTCTAGCATGCCGCTGGATGTTGCTATGACAATGCAAAGCTAGGGACACATCAAACTGACACCGGAAAACTACCGGCACCTTTGATCCAATGATGATTGGCTTTCATCAGCTCAGTGGTGCCCGTTTACGCCTGTGTGTGTTTCCACTACAGCTGGTGAATGATACGCACGTACGTTCTGTGCATGTGCGCTGGCTTCTCGTAAGGAGTTTACTGAGTTCTGAGTTACTTCCAGCACTCCTTCAGCTGCTTCTCTCAGTATAATTGCGCACGGTAACATGAAGGTAATGACAAATGTTCTACATGTGCTCTGGGTAATTAGCAGAACAAAATTACTTTCCGTGCAACGAAATATAATGTTAGCGCTGCACACTGCCTTGATAGATCAAGCAACGACGTGACAAAAAAACCTTTATGCAGATTATGTCTATTATCTCTTTTTGAGTCAAATTTAGACTGAACAGCCAATCAGAAAACAATCCCTCATGGCTGACAGTGATTTGACGAGCGCAGCCAAAACATCACTGCTACGGACAGAGTGGAGACAACGGTACAGCGCACACCGCACCAATCACAGGCGGCGGTCGGTTGCTGACACCACACAACAGCCCGACAACGTCCGGCAGTGGACAGTTACATGGGCGTGTCCCTATACAGTCACGTGGGTGTGTCCCTAGACAGTCACGTGGGCGTGTCCCTAGACAGTCACATGGGCGTGTCCCTAGACAGTCACGTGGGCGTGTCCCTAGACAGTCACATGGGTGTGTCCCTAGACAGTCACGTGGGTGTGTCCCTAGACAGTCACGTGGGCGTGTCCCTAGACAGTCAAGTGGGCGTGTCCCTAGCTTAAGGCTCCACAGGGCCTATGCAGCCACTGCTGAGGAGAGAGCGATCACATTTCCTACAAATGTATGTTTTTTACGAGCAGCCTGGTGAGTGCACACGCGTCTTCTGTCGTCGTGTCTCGTTGCCGATCAGGGCTTACCGTTGTCCACGGCCAGAAAGGTCGCCTCATACACGTTGCTCTTCACGTACGGCGACTCCCGGTCGAGGACGGCCGTGGTGGTGATCTGACCGTTCGTCCTGTTGATACGGAGCCAGTTTGCTGGATCAAACAGCTTAGTGTACCTACAGACAGATGATAACTTTCACCCATATATTCTGACAATCCCCACAGACACATAATATGCAAATCTTTATTAGACCCAATCAATCAAGCTTTACCGAAATAACGCACAACTTCTGAAGAGCGCTCCACAAATGCCATGTTTGTACTTAACAAGCATTTCAAACTCACCGTGATTAACATGAGTGCCTTCACGCTGTTCTTGTGACAGACCTTTGAGGGCAGCACCACGGTCTCAGGGTGTGGGTTAATATTGGAACTGGCTCCATTTCACAGCACAGAGCGATGCAGAATTTTTCGCACTCAATCAAATATGTGAGCTGACACATGATTATTATTTTACAGGCCACTGAATTATTAATGCAACCTTGCTTCTGCCAGTTCTGAATGAGAATCGGGCTTGCTGTTGATATAGTGACCAAGGTCAGACAGCCACTCAGAGTCAGCGGGTGAGTGCAATCCTCTCGGTCACTGGCAAGGGCCAAAGAATTAGCCTGCAGAAGTATAATTCAAACAGTGTGTTTTTTTTTTGACCTGGCACTATGTGCTGTTTATACAGTAAGACTAGCAGTTACTGCTTAAGGGTAATGACAGCAAAACAAGAGAGACAGATGTTAGATCACCTACACAGATCTACAATGTTATGAGCACATGTCATGTCAGCTCCAAAGGTAAACAACTGCAGTGCGTTTCAGAATACACATTACAAGTATGTGTGTGTGTGTGTGTGTGGTGTGGTGGTGTGTGATTGAGTGTGTCTCTGTATGTATGTCTGTGTGTGTTTGCTTGGAGTGTATGTGTGTGTGTGGTGTGTGATTGAGTATGTCTCTGTATGTATATGTGTGTGTGTGTGTTTGCTTGGTGTGTATGTGTGTGTGTGTGTGTGTGTGCACATGCGCATGTGTGTATGTACTAGAGTTGCTGGAGTTGAACTAACTCTGGATCAATACTGCACAGATGGCACCATGCCTATCACACTCCATCGGCCTGGGCAAGGAGCCCGATCGATGGAGCCGTGAGTCTAGCGGTCTGGAAGAGTGTGGCCCCAGACTGGAGCAGCTCATTACGCCGTGACCTTTACCCCCTGCTGCCTGACAACCAAGGCAGCACTGGACGCCAGCACCACCAACAACATTTAGTCCCGGACACCAAAAACATTGAGGTTGTTCCCCAAGTGTGACTGGATTAAGACTGTGTCATGGAGCAGAGAAAATGATCCAGTGTGTGTCGGGTGCTTCAGGTGGTTTGTAAAATGAGAATTCAGAGCAACGTCACCAGCGGTGCAACATTCATGAAGGTGTCCATATATGGTTAATGCTGGTACTGGCCAACGATGATCTATAATACTGATACAAATCAAACGCTACAGTGGTGCTATTCTGTTGATTTCAGTATTGCCTCTCGTGTGAAATAACGTTTTATGCTCATCTGTTATGCGGCTATGAACTTTTAATCATGGCTGCCTGATACTGTACAGAGTTCACTGATGAACTTGGGCTGAATGCATGGATGTTGGATTTGCTTTGTAGCTGTGAGGTTGTTCGTTCAAGTCTCTGCATGGATCATTTATCAGTGACTCTGATTTAGCAGCGGCCCAGAGACCACTGAGCTCATGGTTAATTTCCATCTTGAAACTTAACTAGTCCTTTTCTCTAACATTTGTCCTTCAATGTTTAAATCCTGCTTTAAAATGCAAAACAGGGCTAGTGACCTTTACAGGTCACACCCAGTGAACTCGTTTTCGAGGGTTGGTTTTCACTCTGATCTGTTGGCCTAATAATTTTCTTCAGCTTCAGTTATTCTGGCTTCTGAAACTGGAGGTGAAAGATCGCGTGCCTTGGAAAAGACTACAGAGAATGTAATGTATATAACTACAAGTCAAATCATCACTCTTATGCCTTTAAGAGTCTTTACCATCCACTGGTTGAGTTTTCATATGATTGTGCCTTCTTATGCTGAAGAGGATGAAATGCCTCTTGAACCCTTTGGCTTTTGAGAATGTGAATCACTGAACCACTGAATCACTGAACCACTGCTATCTAGTTGGAGGATTTGTTGTTTCAGTCGATTCAGACAGGTAAGCTCATTAAGCTTCATGTTGACGCCAAAGTCGAGGCTCAAGAACTCCAGATCCCAGAAGTCATTTCTGCCTCGCTCTGCTGTTGTGCTTGGTGTCACGGCACAAGAACAGAAAGCCTGTGGGCTCAGTTTCACATCTCAAGAGTTTGAGGTCAGATTATTTTAGTGCACTTGGAGTACAATGTCTCTAGGTTTGAATATTCTTGGTCTCCCGTGTGTCTGGTTCAGAAATACGGTACAAGCACCTCCTGTGGATCAGATGTGAAATGTGGGTGGGAGGGTGTGATCAAAGGCTGGGGGCTTTGCAGATGCTACGATGTGCGAGTCGGCTGGGTCACTGAGAGCTGTGAGCAGGGGTGGTTATGGTGCCACACGAGAGGTTACGCTTCGAAGCTGGAAATCATGTATATAAAAGTAGAGACTCTTCCCCCAGACTTGCCTGTACCTCCACAGGGTTATCTGTACTTTGTCTTAGACCCTACTGGGTCTACTGTATCTCTGACTCACCCTGATACTTTATTTTCCCAGCACCACACAGCAAGACATGCAGAGACCAGATTTGAGCCAGAAACCTCACAGGTAAGAGGCAAAGCTTGTCTCAGAAAGCTGACATGTTTCACAGGGGACATCCTTTATGTGACCACCACCACAGGTGCTAGGTCAGGGAACTACACAAGGAAAGGCCTCATTACTCCTCCTCACTAAATCTTTTTTAAATGCACGGCAGGGATCAAAAATGCCTCTATGCTTTTCCAAAGGAACTGCAATTTCATTTGCAACCATCTAGCAGCTTCCTTGCTGCAATAACAATCATGGTTATTGAGGTTAGTATAGACATAATGAGGTTAGTATGAAGAGTATGAGAGTATGAAGACATACTGAGGTTAGAATTACTCTCAGCGGAGAGCATGAAGACATACTGAGGTTAGAATTACTCCCAGCGGAGAGTATGAAGACATACTGAGGTTAGAATTACTCCCAGCGGAGAGTATGAAGACATACTGAGGTTAGAATTACTCCCAGCTGAGAGTATGAAGACATACTGAGGTTAGAATTACTCCCAGCAGAGAGTATGAAGACATACTGAGGTTAGAATTACTCCCAGCTGAGAGTGCAGGAGCACATCCGGCACTGTTATTGCTAATTTTGCACATTTAAAACAAGATGACTGTTGTATGAAATGAAGACCGGAAGCCCGTTAGCAGTCCGTAGGTTAGAAGAACATCCCCCCCAGCTGCGTGAGTGATATTACCCATGCTGGTACTGCAACTCGTGACCACCTCTTGTGGCCTCAGGTATTAATTCCACTGACCTCCCTTAATGATCTGTAGCAGATCCTGCAGATATGACTGCACAGGAGCACTTTATATACCGGCATGATTCCACTCCAGCAGATAATCCTTAACCCTTCAGCCAAGCCCCTGGGATTTCTTTTGGCAAGCAATTTCGCACTAATGTGATACATTTCAGACAATTTAATAGAAGCTCATTTTAGAGGGTAGTTTGGACACCAGCGTACTATATATATGTACTAAATCCAATAAAAAAGAAGATATATATATCTCAGCTTTGTCTGAAATAGTACCTTTAAAACAACAAAAAAAACTATGAGAGCTGTGAGCAGCTTATATATAAGTCATAAAGTCGAAAAAAATCAAAGTGGAAAAAGCAACACCCAATTCTTTGTGAGACTTTGTAGGGGATGAGTGTGTAGGAGATGTGTAGGGGATGAGTGTGTAGGAGATGTGTAGGGGATAAGCGTGTAGGGGATGAGTGTGTAGGAGATGTGTAGGAGATGAGTGTGTAGGATATGTGTAGGGGATGAGTGTGTAGGACACCTACTGTATGTGTGCTAAAGTGAGCTAGTGTAGGGGATGAGTGTAGGAGATGAGTGTGTAGGGGATGAGTGTGTAGAAGATGAGTGTGTAGGGGATGAGTGTGTAGAACACCTATGTGTGCTAAAGTGAGCTAGTGTAGGGGATGAGTGTATGAGATGAGTGTGTAGGAGATGAGTGTGTAGGGGATGAGTGTACAGTGGATGAGTGTGTAGGGGATGAGTGTGTAGGACACCTATGTGTGCTAAAGTGAGTTAGTGTAGGGGATGAGTGTATGAGATCAGTGTGTAGGGGATGAGTGTACAGTGGATGAGTGTGAAGGGGATGAGTGTGTAGGACACCTATGTGTGCTAAAGTGAGCTAGTGTAGGGGATGAGTGTATGAGATGAGTGTGTTGGGGATGAGTGTGTAGGGGATGAGTGTACAGTGGATGAGTGTGTAGGGGATAAGTGTGTAGGACACCTATGTGTGCTAAAGTGAGCTAGTGTAGGGGATGAGTGTATGAGATGAGTGTGTAGGGGATGAGTGTGTAGGGGATGAGTGTACAGTGGATGAGTGTGTAGGACACCTATGTGTGCTAAAGTGAGTTAGTTACAGAATACATCTTAGGAGCTGTTTCACTGCAGCTACAGAAGCTGTGTGGATGGACTGAGAAAGCAGTGTAGGGACCACAAACTGGTGTGACGTGGTCACCCGAACTGGTGTGATGTCACTGTGACCGTGAATGTCACTCTCCATATGTACTTCACCAGCAGGCCATTCAGGGTTCTGCATGGGCGACGGTAGCTGTAACCTGTAAAAGTCATTAACATACGGACTGTGCACACCCTCACCGATGGATGACTAAGGGTGTTTGGCTATGCGTGTCACTTCATATTTATAAGTTCAGGTGTGCTTAGGAAGGCAAAACATGGACAGCAATATATTTCAATTAGATTTTGTTCACAGGGATTTGTAGGGGTGTCAGTCATTAATAAATGTGTGTTTGTGGGGGTTTAAAAGGCTGTTTTTTGGCTTCATGGTAAAACCCTTTCTATACGTTTTTACAATACTTTCATCTTATTGAAACTGACACTGAAAGGTTCGATTTCTGTTCTGTCTTGATTTGGTTTTAAGATGATAAACAGTACAGCGGCATTTCTTCCATTTTTTGCTCTTCTGTACCAGTTATTCTGGAAGGCACTGTATCCAATTCCCTCTGTGTCTATGGAGAGACAAGGATTTGCAGAGACAAGGACAGCCTATACTGCAGAAATGCTGCAGTCCCTTACACAAACCTAATGGAGGAACAAAGACAAGCACAGAGGGGGAAAAGAAAATCAAGCAAGCAAGAATATTAATTTTTATGATCAATATTCTGACATTCATAGCCGAGCACAGCGCTGTGCAAGGTCACGTCGGATATATGCGGCGGCAGGAGCGGAGGGCGAAGCCTCTGGCACACGGAGACGCTGGCAGGGGAGGAAGAGACGGAGTAGGAGGAGCTGCGCTGGGGCACTGCTGTGTGTCAGCGCGCCTGGGCTCCTGGGCTCTTACCAGGGCTGCAAAGGACTGGGAAAATGTCCAGTGGAAGTTAAAAAAAAAAAAAAAAAAAAAAACTTTCTGGAAACTGGCCAGGAAAGTTGGACTCTAGTTCTTGCGAAAGTGCGCTTGCAGTAAGCTATGTCACGGAGGCTCCATCACAGGCGGCCGTGGTTAAGGGTTCGCTGGTCTGGATTTGCCTACCTATGACTGATAATCCCGAGCAGGAAAAGGATCTGTAGACACCGAATGACCCACAGTACCTTGTCACTGACTTAGAAGAACTACAGTATGTATCTTAGAAGAACTATGTTTGTGTGTTTATAGTGTGTGTGTGTGTGTATACCCTGTTTTGTTATAAACCCTGTTTTGCCAGCATTTCGTGAATTCAGCATTTCTTTCTTACATTTCTAACTGTCCTCTGGTCAGTTTGGTTTGTGAATTCCAGTTTAGCTTTGAGCCTTTCCCTTGGTTCCTGTGGGGTGCAGGTTCTGGACTTGCCTAAGGACACAGCCTGTCTGTCTGTACTTCTGACCAAGCTGCCCATTTTGACAAGGGCTCATGGAATTGCCCAAATAAACTCCCTCTGCAGCTCTGAGTCCTGCTCCACACGGTGCAGAAGGAATGCTTACAGTTTACATTCAGCCCCATATGTACAGGCTCACACCTGCACTGACACGCCAAAAAGACCATTATTATAGTCATCATTTTACACGTTACATTATCTTTACACTATATAATTTTCAGCCAATTCATAAAGATGAATTTGGATTACAAAACACAGGTTATCCAATCAGCACTTGAATTGCGAACCAATATGCTCTTAAAGTACATTTTTCATACTCAAAATTCACAATTTGTGAGCAGACTGGTAAGTGCAGAATGTGTAACCATTCACCTGTTTCAAACTAGCACTTGGTAGAACCTTTTATTGCACTAATAGCTGCTACACTACCAGCTTTGTACGCTGTTTTACACAGAACACTGTGGTCTACAAACGTCAGAATCCACAGAGTCTCGCTTGGCCTGAGACGTGAACTTTGACTTGGCCAGTGTGGAACGTTCATCGTTTTTTGCTCAGTCCCTCCTAATGTGCTTTGGCCTTCTGCAGAGTGACGCAGCTCTCCTGAGCTTTAGTTTAGTTATCGCTCTGAATCAGGCTGCCTTGCGTTTATCTCCCCGTATTTCTCATCATCCGTGCGTCCTTCATTTTTAACAAGATGAAGTCTGCAACTCTTTCAAAGCGATTGCTGATTGCAGCGGCTTTCCGCCGCTGGTCCCTTTCTTGCTTTGATGCTTATTTCTGAGGGATGGCCTTGTCTAGGCATGGCCCGAGCAGTTTGACTCCGCTTTCAATTAGTAAGTCCATCAAAATGTGGTTGTTATATAACTAAAGGGATATTTTCTCAGGTTTTCTATACGCCATATCGCTTTTGTTCGCCCCCTGCTGGTAGACAGTTGAAGCTGTCGATCAATTTCATGGCCCTTTTTAGTTACCTTTGTTTTATGTCTGTTGAAAGCGTGCGACAGAGAATCTAGAGAATTTAAAGATCTGGTCCTTTTAGTAAATGAACTGATATAATCCCTACACAAAGTAATTTGTTATATATATGTAATTTGTTATGGATATGCTTTATGGATGTGTTTACTTTGCCAATACTGGAGTTACCTTAAGTAATTATTTCCAGTTAATTTATCTCAAGTGATTATCTTAGTTAATTTATTGGATATAAAATACTGTCTGGATACAAAAATTCAAGAATGCTGAGCTGGTTTGGCAGATATGACATTGTCCACATGCTATCTGGTCATTTTAGTATCTGGTCACATGGTATCTGGTAAGTCTGGTAAGTTACTGTCTGGTAAGATTCTGTAAAGGTAGAAACTCTAAGGTTTGCATAGCTATTTTACAGTTCGACTCATTAGTTTAATTTACCAGGTATGTTTCATTCACACTCATTAAAGACGTTATAAAATGTAAAAAAATGTTACAAGATGCAAAATGACCGTTTCACTGTGCTAGCTGATTCACTTAGCTCACTTGCTAGCATTAGCAGTGACCCGGAGAAAGGCGGTGTCTAATCATACACTTTTATTAATAGGGATATTTTGCAACATTTTAACATAAAACCAATTCAATCACACTACATCTTAATAGATTCTACTCTGGGGAGCAGAGGGCGACCTATTACTCTTCAACTAAACCCAGGTTGGCTTACTGTTTGTGTTAATATACCAGCTATTAAAATGCTGCATCCAAAAGGCTCATTTGAATCTGTCATTACTTCGCATGTAAGGCTACTGCCCCCGCGACCCGGACCCGGATAAGCGGAAGAAAATGGATGGATGGATGGATGGATGGATTACTTCGCATGTCATCATTGCGAGACGTCAGTCCACTAGAATAAAAATCTTACACCTGATTGGCTGATGCAGCTTCAAATTCCTCAGAATTGATCCAACAGTGTTCACTGGTATCTCTAAATGATTTGATATTAGTATGGAGCTTTTCCCCTCTTTTAGTCTTTATTTTTACAGCTTTTCTTTCAGTTGTGCAATCTGAACATAGCCCTATTATCCAGAAAAGTTGAACTTTTAAAATAAAAAGGCATTGTTAGGGTGAGATCATTCATCTGTCCAAATGTGAAGCTTTCACTGTGGATGAAAACTCATCCAAACAGCACTTTTTAGTCGTTTTTGTTACAGAACATTTTTTTTGTTACATAAAACTAATATTTTCATACATATAATCAATATAAATTTATTAAATTATAAAACTAGACGTGCACACATCGGACATTTATAAATGCATTTGCAACTGTTCATTTACACTACAGTCCATTTAGTGCCCTCTACCTTGTTTCTATCAGATACTTTCTACCTTGTTCTTCACTGGTTGGTTTTTTACAACCAGAAACTGACCAGAAACTGTTTGGGTAGTGGACTTCAAAACAGCATCAACATCGTCATTGCCATGTTTGGGGGTCTTGTCTAGCTGGTATGGGTGTATGTGGTCATGTGGTCAGAAACCCTCCACTGATGAAGGGGCAGCGCCCCCAGAGTGGCCTTGCACCATCAGTATGCAGCACGTTTGTTTCACATCCATCTCTCTCAAGAAGCTCATGTTCCACTGATGACCCCACGCTGATGCCTCAGTCCTGCAGCAGGACCCTGGGCTCATCACCAAAGGGCTTCTGAAGACCGCAAAGATCCTGCTGGGATTGGTCCTGTAATAGTCTGTCTGTATGCCTATGATGTCTTTTATACAGCAAAAGCACATAATTCCAAGATGAATTCCTATCACTTCCCTTAAATTCATGTTAATTTCTGTATAGAACTGCCTCCTCTGAAAATCCATGAAGCTTTTACCAAACGCCACTCGAGCAGATGGGGTTCAGATGGAGATGAAAGCTTACAGCAGTGACAGAACTGCTCATGCATGTTGATGGAACTTTGTGTCTGACCTAAAATCAGCCTTTAGAGATCACCAGGTCTCTAGAACTCTGTTTTCAATCAGTTTCGATTTGGCTGAAGGTTTTGGAACTTGGTTACATATGAATTTGTTCAGTCTGGCTATAGTGGAGTACCTGTCCTCTCGTGCGTGTGAGTGTGTGTTTGTGTGTGTGTGTGTGTGTGTGTGTGTGAGCATGTGAGCGTATGTGCAAGCATTGATTAATGTCTGTGCTGTTCTCGTGCCTGAGTGACCCTGAGGTTGAGATGTCATGAGATAAGCCATTGAGATTAATCATGAGATAAGTTATTGAGATAAGTCACGATATGTCATTGAGATAAATCATGAGATAAGTCATTGCGGAGTCATGTCGACTGTGAGTGGCTTGTATCTCACAAAGATGGCCGCCGTACCTCGGAGGGAAGGAAACGTAAGTAAAACGTTCACTCCATACCTGACCGTGTGCTGCAGGTAGTGGTCTGGATCCTGGGCGGCGAAGATGGTGAGGGTGGTGTCGGCAGGGACCCCCTCCTCGAAGCGGATGATTTTGGGGTTGGAGAACACGGGCGCCTCGTTCACGTCCAGCACCGTGATGGTGACCCCCGCCGTGGAGGAGAGCGATGAGGGGATACCGCTGGCCAGGTGTGCCTGGTTGGACACCACCACGTTCAGCATGAACGCGCCGTTTTTCTCGTAGTCCACTGGCTGCAACAGACAAGGCAGGTTACGCATTACAGAGGCGTAGAGGATCTGGTCATAGTCAGAAAGACAGGACAGACCAAAACCAAAACGTGGTCTCGCCACTGAACAGACGTTTGCTCATAATGTCCTCCAAGGAAATAAAGGCTGTAGAAGGAACACCTCTCTTTATGGGAGGCTTTGAGCTTGCATTGGGCAGTGTATGTGTGTATGGCTGTGTGTGTGTGTGTGTGTGTGTGTGTGTGTGTGTGTGTGCGCGCATTGCTGTACCATACTCAAGCCTGGATGTGAACACATCGATTATGTAACACTTTGCAAGGTGGTGAAATCAATTTTTCATCTGCATTATCAGGTTCTCTCACACACACACACACACACACACACACACACACACACACATACACATACATTCTCACTTTATTTCACAAAGTTTCAGTCTCACTCTATTCTATTCAGTCTATTCAGTTCTGTGGGAATACAAAACCGAGAAACAGGGTCATAATAACAATGCACATTTTACACATTTTCCCCACCAATTTTACATCCCTGTGTTATTCATAGCCAGCTCCTAAGTATCAGGTAAATCACCTGTCACACAACAGCAGCTAAGCACAGAGGGTGTGGTCATGCTTCCTCCGAGGCCTTTGCAACCAATCACAGCTTTTTGTGCAGCAGCTCAAGCAATATCAAGGGTTGCATAGATAGCACTGTCCAGCCTTCTTGATGCATAAGCTCATAGACACCCACGATTGGCCAATGTCACTGTGATTGACAGGGGAGAGAGAGGATGTCACCCCGCCCTCCCTGCAAGCACAACCAACCTTGTTCTCTCAGGCTCACAACCACAGACAGGTGTGGCCCCATCAGGGAATCAAACTCACGTTCTCTAGATGATGGGACACATGCTTCTTTGTTCTCAGGAACTATGAAGGCACACTTAACTGTGAAGGCACACTTAACTATTAATGGTATACCTAAACCCAAACGTAGCCTACCCGTAACTACAACAGCCAACAGGACATCTTTAAAGGGTTTAAGGTTTTCAAGATTTTCAATAAAAATGGGGACCTCTGATGTGCACAAACCACGCACACATAACTCACCTCATACAACTCATCATCCAAAAAAACGCACCAAGCCACACAATTATTTTACACATACAAACTCCTACATGTTCCATCTTTCCCTCTGTCACTTTCTCCCTCTTTTGCTTTCTTTCTCTCTCTCTTTCTCTCTCTCTCTCGCTCTCTCTCTCACACACACACACACACACGTACACACACAGCCCACGCACCTTGACCACGGTGACTCTGCCGTCGTTGGTGATTTCGTCGGTCCGAATGGTGAAGTGCCCCATGGGGTCTCCGCTCACTATCCTGTACACGGCGTTCCAGTTGGGAGTGTGCGGCTGGTCCCTGTCCCGCACTGTTAGGTTGGCCACCACCACGCCCACTGCGTTCTCTGGAACCTCCCCTAGGAACTGACACAGAGAGAGAGAGAGGGAGAGAATTAGATTTTTATGTAAAAAGCACAAATATTTATTTAGTCCCTAAAGTGGACAAACACCAGTCAATTAATTTTTCTGTTCTGGATCTAGGGAGGCACAAATAAAATCAAAATGTCAATATTTAGACATATTTAGACAGATCTTTTTTCTTTTTTTCGTTTTTTGGGGGGGTCGGCAGAACAGTGTGAGTGCTGGATGTGTTGTTGCTAGAGGTAAATCTTGAGCAACCTTAAGACTGTGAAAGGCAACCACGTAACCCCCCCCCCCCCCCCCCAACCCCTCAGTTAAATTCTTTCGTGTGTGTATGTAAATGCTCACTGGCATGAATGACAGAGCAGCGTGAATGCAGATGGAGGCCCATTTCACTGCGGCTTACGGACGAATATGTGTTCTTTGCAAACTTTGTATTTATAAAAAAGAAATGCACACCATGTTGATCGAGGGTGGTTGCCTGCAGACTTGGTGCACAGTCTAGAGGCTTACAGGCTGCAAAAGACCTAAAGCCACATTAGGAAACTTTTCTTCAGTTAGCTGTGGACTTTAAAAACTTGAGAGGGAGCATTTTAAAGAGTGAGTGTGTGTTTATATTCCCCACACCACATCCCCTGGACACGTTCAGCGTGTGCAGCTTTCAAGGCTACCGTGGCCTGCATCTCATTAGGCTGCAGAGGCCTTTCTGCAGGCTTGAAGGCTTTAGCATGTGTGTCTGCCAGATGCTGTTTACTGTAATGGCTTCATCATGATCAGAGACTGCAGCCAAACGCTCCCTAAAGCATCATTAAACACACACACACACACACGCATCCATGCACTCACGCGTGCACATGTCCATCCATGCACACACACACAAACATATGCATGCATGCACGTACACACAGGCAAGCATGTACACACACACACACACACACACTCATACTCATACACACACACACACACACACACACACACACACACACACAGACGCGCACGCATCCATGCACTCACGCGTGCACACGTCCATCCATGCACACACACATATGCATGCACGTACAAACACACAGGCAAGCATGTACACACACACACACACACACACTCATACACACGCTCACATGCATACACACACTCACTCTCCTTCTTTGTCACTCCAGAGTGAAGGGGTAAAATTATGTGCATTGTTGATCCAAAATGTTCTGCTTCTCTGGAAACCTTGTATACTACAGCACACTGCAGTAATTCCGTGGGGTACATGTAACTGAATGAATCATGAAAGGAACAGAACAGCTCGGCACGAGTCAGTTCACTCCTGAGTCCATAGGATTGAGTGAAACAGGCGTGCGCGCCTGTAGTCCGGCAGCAGCCTAGCTGTGGCTAATAAACCGGCCATGCTGAGACTCATGTACCAGATCCATTATCTACTTACTCAGTGCAGTGCATTATGGGATTGTGTAGTGTCAGCAGGCACCTGTGAGAGCCAGTAAGAGCACAGGGAAAGTGAAAACGGGCGGAGGTGGTGTGGCATTTAATGCTCAATTAGTTCAATTAGTTGCACCATCGGGAATTTCCTGAACACCAACACAAGCCATTAAATGAGTCAGTCAGGAGTTTTCATTGTGTGGGCTACGGGACCGCGGATACCGCTGGTGAAGGTGCTCGCAAAACAACAGATGTTTCGAACTGAGCGCGCGGGCAAGCACTAGGTTTTCAGTGTTTACTTGGGAACTCCAATCTTTATAAATAAGGTGGGAATGTTTTAAGGTGCATTTATCAGGGAGACACAGTTAAGGAGAAAAAGAACAAAAATGAGAGAGCAGACGAGAGAGGTGGAGTGAGAAACAGTAAAAGGGAGAGCAGGTGACAACTGTGAAAAAGGGCAAGAGTGAGAGATGTGGGAGAGAGAGAGAGAGGGACAATGTGAGAGACATTGTGAAAGACATTGCGAGAGATGTGGTGTGAGTCTCATTGGACTTAATAATGAGGCCATCGGAGGACTCTTCTGTCTCTGTGGGGATGGATAGTGTCTGGACAGCACAGCTGCACTGACTGATAAGAAGAACACACAATGACCCCAACCCCCCACCCATCACCTTCTCTCTCTCTCTCTCTCTCACACACACACACACACACACACACACATGCACACACATGCACACACACACGGACGAGTACATGCCCCTCACTGCTTTTACAAGATGGATGAAAGGAACAAACACTACTATCAGTGACAGTGATGATGTGTAGATGGAGAATGACCTACCAGAGCAGCTCCAGATGAGAGAAGCAGCCCTATACTGACACACTAATATCTGGACAGTGACTGGGACCATTACAGCTGTGATCCAACACAAGTGTTTTTTCTTTCTTTGTTTGGTTCTCATTTTATATTTTTTAACAAGAATGTGTGTATGTTATGCTTAGGACATGAAAAATATCATGGACCATGAAATCAGCCACAGATATATCAGCAACTAAGCGTTTCATTTTCTGTGAAAATGCAGGAAAATTGGGCGAAAAGCAATGTAACTAGACAGCAGAAGTAAATGCCAGAGCTTGCCGCTTTTTCCTGTTGCTATGGAGACACGAGAACAAGAAGTCAAACGAAAACATTGCACAGGAGATTTTCTATAAGTAGTAGCTTAGCTTGCTTGCTAGCTATATGCATCATTAACATTTTTGACCTGACCCTTTGATTTATCATGGATTTAAATGTAATAAACACTTTAATAAAAGTAATAAACTTTCCTGGGTTTGACAAAAACATTTTGTTGGAATGACAGGACATTTTGTTGGAAATTGCTGTAATGTTTTGAAAGTTGATTGAGACTCCAGCATCTTGTCAGGCTAATGCTAGCATGGCACTGCCTGTCTCTATGAAGCAGAGAGAGACGCACGTGTCAAAACATGAAAAATCATGATCATATTCAGTGAGAGGATGGAGCCTAACACACCTGTTCAGTGCCTAGCAGCTAGGGTGTGTGTGTGTGTGTGTGTGTGTGTGAGGCAGGGAGAGAGAGATAACAGTAGAGTTTGTTTTTCTTGCTCACCACTGATAGTGATCACATTTGATTTCCCAGGACAGACTGCAACCAATCACAGAGAAGCAAGCATGCACACCACAGGTCCTTGTGTCTCCCCTTCATTCTCTCTCTGTCTATCTCTCCCTTTCTCTGTCATTCTTCCTCTCTGTCTTTCTCGTTCTCACCTTGTCTCACATGTCTCACTTTTCTACAGAGACAAAGAAGTTCAGCTATTATCTTCCCATGTGAGTAAAAAGCCACTCATTAATATTTAATGAGTATTAATTAAACACAAATATCTTATGATTTCGTTTATATGAATCTTTCCTTATTAAAATAAGAATTAAAAACCCACTCATCAATATTTAAGCACAACTTATAATTTTGTAAGTTAATTACCACTAGAAAGTTAAATGCCGCAGTATGTAAGATTACGTTGAGAAACCTGTTGTGGCTAGATTATTTCATGCAACTATGTAAACATGCTATGTAAATAAAGCTTGTTATTAGCTATAACCAACACTGGAATGACTCGCCAGTGAAGGCAGGTTACAGTGTCCTTCCTGATCCAGTGATCACTGTGTCTGGAAATAAAATGAGCAGCATGATCATGACGTTTCTGTTGTAATGCATTTGAGTCTGAAAGAAATCCTCAAACAAAAATATTAGAATTGTGGCTCTTACACCTCAAGTTGTTAGCTTGTTGAAAGACTTATTTTTTCTTCAAAACAAGAAGCAGGAGTTCTCAGGGGGATGGATGCATCCATGCACTAACCTATTTCCACAGTTCTAAAATACCAAACGTGGCAGGCAGATCCCATGATGGCAAAAAAGCTTACGAATCATCTTCATCTTCATCATCATCCTCATCATCATCCTCATCATCATCATTATCATCACCGTTATCATCTCACTAAAATACAGGCTGGTGGGATTGGCTGCATGCTAACAAGCTAAGAAGGGCTGCTGTACTTATGCTTGTAAATGAGTTCCCAAACTCATTAATAAAACACGCTGGTTTCTTCAAAACTGGAACCGATACGTCTGCTTGGTTTACATCTGCTCAAGCAGGTTTGTCTAATTAGATTGCTAACGTTTCTCTGCATCTCCTGAGGAATGCAGCTCAACTCACAGGCTATAATCACATGCAAATACAAGTGGATCATCGCCACAGTACTCTCCCCATGTGACTGTGGGGAAGAGAGGTAGAGAAAGAGATGAGAGAGAGAGAGAGAGAGAGAGAGAGACAGAAAGAATGAGTGGGTGGGTTTCTCTCTAGCAGTCTTTACCATTGTAGTCTTGGGAGGAAAATGTGTAGCCGATGGATTTAGGGTTTTCGTAATACTGTGCTTTTGTACATCCAGAATGAAGTGATACTGTGATACTGTGACAATGCTAATGCTACTACTGGATGAACGCTAGTGCAGGGTGGTCAACACGCTGTAAATGTGATCACACTCACCGGGCCTTCTGCACAGCAGTCTTTGCTATTAGCGTTAGCATTTTGGGGTGTGGTATTTCTTTAACCTAGCAGGAGATGTTTATCTGTGTCCACACACACACACACACACACACACAGACGCACGACTCCTGTTTGTCTCAGTCTACTCCCTTCTCGCACTCTCCCCGTCTCTCTGAGATAGTGTGTTGGCGTGAATGATTGCCTCATTTTCCCTGAGAAAAGACGGCCTGTGAGGAGACTAGTGCTTTCTCTCTCTTCTTTGTCTTGTTCTCTTTTTGTGTCTCTCAGGCACCTTTAATTTAACTTTCATTTAGTCCTGCTTTAAAAAACCAAACACTGGCAACCGAATGATGAGATGACAACAATGGTAAAAACAGCACTGATAACAGTAATGGCAATAATGTTAGTAATAATCCCTCCCTCTCTCTTTCTCTCTCTGTCTCTCTCTCTCTGTCTGTGTGCGTATCACTCTGCTTTTATCCGCCGTGCCACTGCCAGAACAGGACAAAACACGTTGTCCTAAGAGCTGAGTGGACATCAGCCCTCACACACCAGAGCAGGTGTGGATCGCCGATGGCCCTCAGGAGCAGTGGTGGAGGTACTGTGGTGGAGGTACTGTGGTGGAGGTCCTGTGGCGGAGGTACTGTGGTGGAGGTACTGTGGTGGAGGTCCTGTGGCGGAGGTCCTGTGGTGGAGGTACTGTGGTGGAGGTACTGTGGTGGAGGTACTGTGGTGGAGGTCCTGTGGTGGAGGTACTGTGGTGGAGGTCTGCTAGACTGCTAGAGCTTAAGTATCCAGAGATCTAGAGCAGAGACCTAGGGTACAGATCTAGGGCCCAGATCTAGGGCCCAGATCTAGGGCACAGATCTAGGGTACAGATCTAGGGCCCAGATCTAGGGCCCAGATCTACAGCTAGATTTAGAGAGTGCTGTAATGCCATATCAGTTGCAGAGTCTGGTTTTGCCGTGGCCAGTGGATGATGTTTGCTGTGGCTGTGTAAGTGGAAGAGTTGGTTATGAAGAACCGGGTGCTGTTTGGGAGTTCCAGCTGTTCTCTTCTGCAGCCGTCATCCTGCTGTCTGGGTCCTGAGCACTGGCAGGCTTACTTACGCCCACTGCCCTCAGCTTCACCTCAGCCGTGACGGGCCAGTCCAACCCCCGCCCCCAACGGCACTCTGAGCCAATCAGCCGCCTACAGCACCCATCATTCAAGGCCCATAGTTCTCTTTTTGGAAAGCGAACCATGTAAAATGCAATTATGGAAAAAGGCACTTACACGGCCTTCCGGTTCAATTTTAGGCTGTTGGAGATGGACTTGGCACACGTTAAAAATAGATTATGATTGCAATAGAGCGTTCAGCACTCCCAGTTGGGCTTGGACTTGGGTGTGTTGACAAACCGCCAGTTGCCCTTGTTAGTGACGAGAAGTCTGCATTAAAAAGGCAGGTGAAACAAATAAGATAAAAATGGTTTTAAATCATGCGATGGCGGAACGCTGTGTAATAAGCCCCTGGCTGTTAGCAAACGAGTGCTACAGCGAGAGAACTGCAGAGATGGATGGAGAGACGGGTGGGGAGACGGGTGGGAGTGCAGGAACCAGAGAGAGGATGCTAAACGACACCAGAAAGATGGATAGGCAGAGAGTGAAGGGGAAAAGTAGGAGAGGGAGAGAGAGAGAGACAGAAGGAGGGAGGGAGATGGATGATAAAACAGAATGTGAGAGAGAGAAGGAGAGAGAGCGAGATGAAGGCTGACAGAAACAAACATGGTGAAAGGAGGGCCAGGAGTGATGTGTGTGTGAAAGAGGGAGAAGAGAGAGAGAAAGAGAGAGAGATAGATAGATAGATAGAGAGAGAGAGAGAGAGAGAGAGAGAGAGAGAGAGAGAGAGAGGGAGAGAAATGGGAGCCAAATGCCTGCAGAAAAACCACAGACACCTCAGGCTGTACTGGAACCGGCACAAAAACAGATGGAATGAGAGAGAGAGGAAAGAGAGAGAGAGAGAGAGAGAGAGTAAAGTGTGATCTGTTAGCTCTCTCAGTTACACGCCTCTCTCTCTCCCTCCTTTTCGGTCCTATTCTGCCTCCTACACCTGTGCGTGTTGCTGTTTACTCGTCCTGCTCCTCCATCTTTCTCCCACACTGACAGTGTGACTCAGTGCTGCCAGCGTCGCCTGCTCTGAGTGAACAGCTGGAGAGCGTTTCACTTCAGGCCAGGAATCACACGTGGGCGCACGTGGAGGGGGGGGCGCACGTGGAGGGGGGGCACGTGGAGGGGGGGCACGTGGAGGGGGGCGCACGTGGAGGGGGGGCGCACGTGGAGGGGGCGCACGTGGAGGGGGGGGGCGCACGTGGAGGGGGGGGCGCACGTGGAGGGGGGGGGCGCACGTGGAGGGGGGGCGCACGTGGGGGGGGCACGTGGACGGGGGCGGGGGGGGGCGCACGTGGAGGGGGGGGCGCACGTGGAGGGGGGGGCCCCCGAACGGTGGCGACTTCACGCGCTCACTCACCGTTTTGGCGTCGAGTTCTGGGGGGTTGTCGTTAATGTCGGTGACGGTGATCAAGGCCGTCGCTGTGTTGGACAGGCCAAAGTTCAGACTGCCCTCCATGTCCGTCGCTTGCACTATGAGTGTGTACTGAGACACTTTCTGCAGGTGACAAATGGAAAGAAAATCACACAACAGCAAGACAACATATAATAATTACGCCCAACATCTCACCCTCTCACAGACACTATACATGCACACACACACGCGCGCGCACACACACACACACACATGAAGGACCATTCATTGAGATATAACACTATTTTGTTGCTTTATCTGCAGTGCCGTTGTTTTGACATGATGTTATTGAGTCTGCATCGTATTGTTTTTCTTGTCTATTGTAATATGCACTACTGAAACCCATTTCCTCCCTTTGGAGACGAATGCAAAAAAACTGACTGAATTAAAAGCAATGCACATCTAGCAAAAAAGTCTTCACCCAAGAGAAAAAATATCATTAGATGAAAAGTTTTATTCCTCCCTTTTCACATTGTGATCCGACATCGAGGCCAAAATCGGGCCCTGTCCATGGTCCTGAAACTCACTGCTCTTCACTGCTCCAAGGGAGTCCACACAAACTGGAGGCAGAAAACTGACCCCTAGCCAAAGGGTCTCTCAGCACCTGCCTCATTAATCCTATTAGCTAAAGGCTGCCTTTGTGTGAAAAGCAGGGAGGTGTGTCAAGGACAGGGCAGAGTGGGGCTACACATGGATGGGAGCCACCCATTAACACATGCACAATACATGAACACACACACACACAGGTATAAACGTACAAGCAATAACACACAAAAAGTTGCTTCCCAGCACTTAACCCTGTGTCTCCGCCCCTTATTAACCCAGCACGTGCAAACATGTTAATGAAGTAGTTCAGTCCAGCCCAGCCCTTCATTACCCCAGCACGTGCATACATGCTAATGCGGTAGCTTAGTCTGGCCACACCCTCATTAACCCAGCACACATACACTAATGCAGTAGCTCGATCTGGCCCCGCCCCTCGTTAACCCAGCGCATACACATATGCTAATTGAGTGGCTCAGTCCAACACCTCCCCTTGTTAACCCAGAGCACAGACGAACACACACACACACACACACACACACACACTAATGCAGTAGCTCAGTCTGGTGCTGGGTCTCTCCAGCACCCACCAGCCTTTTACGACTCGCATAATGAAATATCAATAGAAGTTCCCTGACGTGCTGCAGTGAGAGGCTGAAACAAATCACAGCACAATTAATCCAGCAATCGGCATTCTGGACAGGACCAGTGAGGGCCAGCAGGGGGCAGAGCAGAGCGCTTAAAGAAAACCCACAGGGTTACACCAAATTACTTTATTAAGACATGTTCGCCTGCAGCGCATGAAGGGAAACAAACTGTTGCCTCACACACACACACACACACACACACATGCAGGTGGGAAGAGCATTATTTTACATACCTACTAATCCACACACACCCTCTACACACTTTGGTCAATGGATATGAAGAACATTTTACAGGGCAGCTGACCTGTTTACACCTGCACACCCGGAGAGGAAGAGGAGAGGAAGACAGAGTCCACAAGAGACTGCTGATTTACCTCTATTCACACACACTGACAGTCACGCACACACACACACACACACACACACAGCTGATCGATTCCTTAATCAGGCATGGCAGAGTGGACATGTGCTAACCCTGACTTGACACTAGCAGCCAAGCACAGACAGATAGACAGACACACACACACACACACATGCATGCACCCACACATACACAAAGCCTAGAGTAGCTAAACGTAACGACAGGCAACAGCGAAACAAAACACTCTCGTCTTGCACTAAGACTTCAGCAGGACAGCACACAGCCTAATACACCCACATGAGAACATGCCTCCTATCTCGTAATAACAGCCCCACGACCACTCCAGCTAATAGCCATTTCCCCCAGACTGCCTATTCAGTCTTCTAGCTGTAAAATGGCTGATGTTAAAATCTCCACAATCAAGACCCGGTCGTGGAGATGCTGATATATGTGATTATGTGACCAGACTTTCCTCGACTCTAATCTAACACCACCTACTCTAGCACTTACACAGACCTGCAGCCCTAGAGTAAATGTGTGAGGTGCGTTTGACTGGAGCTGTAGGTGGAGGCACCTGGAGGTGGAGGCACCTGGAGGTGGAGGACATAAAGTTGGAGATGACTGCGTGCACAAAACCCTTCAGGGGCAGCAGGGGACAAAGCCGCGTTACACGTGTGGTGCGCGTGCAGTACACGTGCACGTGTGCGTGCGAGTGTGAGGACCAGCATGGACATGTGCGAGGGGGTCGGTGTGCGTGAGCTGAGAGAGGCGGCAGTCTCTGTGGGAGATGGTTAACTGGGCTGCAGCCCTGACCAGTTTGAGATGACACTGGAGTGATCGGCGGGTCCCAGCAGCCCAGCGCGGCGGCACAGCGGTTCATCACCTCACTAATTACAGCATAAATATTCCAATTAGGCTAGTGCAACTGATGAAAGAGCTGTAACCTCCTGATGATGATGATGATGATGGTGTGTGTGTGTAGAGAGTGTAACCATTGTGATAAACTGCTCATATCTGTCTACATCAGCATGCCATAGCACATGTGACAGGATGTCTGGCGTTCCCAGGGCTCTGCGGCACCCGGCCAAAGGGTCGGCTCCTCTGGTCTGCCTTGGGAAGAGGTCAGGCAAGGGCACATCCAACCAGCACGGAGCTGGCACTGCGGAAGGTCACAGGGTCGCGGGGTCATGGCACCCTACAATAGCTTGGTGCAGAGGAGCACGCAGACCCTGTGTTTGTGTATGTGTGTGTGTGATTCACCTGGCACCCTTTGTGAGAGTGTCTGCGTGTGTGTTATTACCCCGTGTAAACACCCAGGTGTGCCCTAGTTTTGGTGGTAGGGCACAGGTGGGACACAGAGTGATTAATGGCTGTTACTTTGCCTGCATCGTAAGCACAGGGCATCAGCCTGGTGCTGCACCTAGACCTACATACTATAGACTAGCATTTGCCATGCTGACACAGACAGACTATATGCATGTGCAGGAAAACCCTTATATAAATCCTGCGGCCTACATCTAAATCTACTAATTATGGATCTACATCCGGTTCCTAACCATTACCAATCACCTGCAGCTAGACCTGCTTCCTGCAGATCAGCTCAACGGCTGCTCCTACTCCTAGACTGCTTAGACCTCACAGGCTGCATGTTGTGGTGCTTTCTCTGCTGTGATGAGCACGCCCTCCTTTGGCCTGGTCTGGCGCAGCGATCGGCGTGTGTGCCCCCCCCCCCCGCTGCAGTACTTGGGAGGTTCTTATCTGCTCTGACTCGCTCTGTGAACTAAGCAAGCAAGCGTGCGCAGTGATAACACCTTAATGCCTTTCTGTTGCTAATATTAAATCGATAGAGCTCACCTGGAAGATATCCCTCAGCTACGGTCAATATAATGTTATTGATCAGTGTAGACACAGCAGAAACGAGAGAGAGAGAGAGAGAGAGAGAGAGAGAGATAGAAGAAAAGCAGGAAGACTCATCCACGTGCTTATCGATGTTCTCCTGCGTGGCTCTCTGTGACCCCTGCTTGGCTTCTCTCATTAACTCAGCACCGAGAGATTCAGAGGAACCTCGAATCGCTGTGTGCGCCTGTGTGGACGCGGGTGAGACAGAGTGAGACGGGGAGGCTCAGAGTGAGAGGAGAGTGAGACGGGGAGGCTCAGAGTGAGAGGAGAGTGAGACGGGGAGAGATTAACGGATTATGCTGAACATTTGGGACTAAGCTGAACGTTTACCTAATGTGTGTGCACCCATGACCCCTAATGTGTGTGTACCCATGACCCCTAATGTGTGTACCCATGACCCCTAATGTGTGTGTACCCATAACCCCTAATGTGTGTGTATTCATGACCTCTAATGTGTGTACTCATTACCACAAATGTGTGTGTACGCATGACCCCTAATGTGTGTGCACCCATAACCCCTAATGTGTGTGTATTCATGACCTCTAATGTGTGTACTCATTACCCCAAATGTGTGTGTACCCATGACCCCTAATGTGTGTACCCATGACCCCTAATGTGTGTACCCATGACCCCTAAGGTGTGCACCCATGACCCCTAATGTGTGTAACCATGACCCATAACGTGTGTGTACTGATGGCCCCTAATGTGTGTGTACCCATGACCCCTAACGTGTGTACCCATGGCCACTAACGTGTGTGTACCCAGGACCCCTAATGTGTGTGTACCCAAGACCCAAAACATGTGTGTACGCATGCCCCCTAGCGTGTGTACCCATGACCCCTAATGTGTGTGTTGTTGCCTTGATAAAGCAGGTCTCTTGACTACAATGAGGCTCACGGCTGCTCAGGCCAGGTCACACACTTAAGACACAAAAACAATGAAGATGTTTCGGCCTCTATCTATACTGTGGTTAGGAACCAGAAGACATACAGGGCTGCAAAAGTAGGTGCTGCTCAGTAGTGTTTAGTTACAAAAACACACAGCTGTAAACACACACATTAATGCACACTGACACAAACATATTTGCATGCTACACAAACATTTATACAAACAAATTTGACTAACACAGCCATGCTCAGAGAGTGAGAAGCACTCTGCTTGATAGCATCTCTGTTGATGTGAGGGTGGTGAGTGTGAGGTGGAGGAGAGTGTGAGGGTGGAGAGTGTGAGGTGGAGGGGAGTGTGAGGGTGGTGAGTGTGAGGTGGAGGAGAGTGTGAGGTGGAGGGGAGTGTGAGGGTGGAGAGTGTGAGGTGGAAGAGAGTGTGAGGTGGAGGGGAGTGTGAGGGTGGAGAGTGTGAGGTGGAGGAGAGTGTGAGGTGGAGGGGAGTGTGAGGGCGGGGAGTGTGAGGTGGAGGGGAGTGTGAGGGTGGGGAGTGTGAGGTGGAGGGGAGTCTGAGGGTGGAGATTGTGAGGTGGAGGGGAGTGTGAGGGTGGAGAGTGTGAGGTGGAGGGGAGTGTGAGGGTGGAGAGTGTGGTGGAGGGTGGAGAGTGTGAGGTGGAGGGGAGTGTGAGGGTGGAGAGTGTGAGGTGGAAGAGAGTGTGAGGTGGAGGGGAGTGTGAGGGTGGAGAGTGTGAGGTGGAAGAGAGTGTGAGGTGGAGGGGAGTGTGAGGGTGGAGAGTGTGGTGGAGGGTGGAGAGTGTGAGGTGGAGGGGAGTGTGAGGGTGGTGAGTGTGAGGTGGAGGAGAGTGTGAGGTGGAGGGGAGTGTGAGGGTGGAGAGTGTGGTGGAGGGTGGAGAGTGTGAGTTGGAGGGGAGTGTGAGGGTGGAGGAGAGTGTGAGGTGGAAGAGAGTGTGAGGTGGAGGGGAGTGTGAGGGTGGAGAGTGTGGTGGAGGGTGGAGAGTGTGAGGTGGAGGGGAGTGTGAGGGTGGAGAGTGTGGTGGAGGGTGGAGAGTGTGAGGTGGAGGGGAGTGTGAGGGTGGTGAATGTGAGGTGGAGGAGAGTGTGAGGGTGGAGAGTGTGGTGGAGGGTGGAGAGTGTGAGGTGGAGGGAGTGTGAGGGTGGTGAATGTGAGGTGGAGGAGAGTGTGAGGTGGAGGGGAGTGTGAGGGTGGAGAGTGTGAGGTGGAGGGGACGGTGTTCACCTCTCGGTCGAGGCCGGCTGCGATACTGCTGATCTCGCCTGTGATGCCGTTAATGGTGAACATGTTGGGGATGGGCGTGTGAGGACTCTGGTTGAGGATGCGGTAGTGCACCAGGCCGTTGGGCATGGTGCTGTCGTCAGCGTCGAACGCCGTCACACGCATCACCGATGTGCCTGGAGAGACACAAACACAAATACACACACACGCACACATTCTTTTCAGTGAATCACTGTCAAAATGATTTCCTCCTTTTTGCTGCCTCTTTGTCATTGTGTTTGTGTGTGTGTGTGTTTGTAATGCAAAGATAACTAATCCCTAAAACACACACACACATTCACACATAATCCATTACACTCCTCTCCAGGTCAACCTCCTCTCCTCCCCTCCTCTCTTCCTCTCCTTCTCTCCTCCCCTCTCCTCTCCTCTCTACCCCCCTCCCCTCCCCCTCCCCCCTCCTCTCCTCACCTCTCCTCCTCTCTTCCTCTCCTTCTCTCCTCCCCTCCCCTCTCCTCTCTACTCCCCTACTCTCCCATCTCTTCCTCTCCTCACCTCTCCTCTCCTCCCATCTCTTCTCGTCTGTTAAAAGTAGTCGTCTGTTTAATCAGTTCATTTGAATTCTGCCTTCAGCACCCTTAAAATGGAGCGTTAGCTACACAGTTACCCCAGTACAGTAGTCTACTGTAAAACCCTCATGTACTTCTGCTGGGTGGGTCTATTCCACACATGCTGGTCTGTGCGCTGTACTACTCTGAAGATGAGCAAGTATCTGCCTGTATCATGTACATTTAGTACACCTTGCTGCATTCCTGCTAGGTTTAGTAATACACCCATTGTCCTCCGCCGTAGTAAGCACAGCATGACGTGTGTGTGTGTGTGTGTGTGTGTGGAGGGAGGACTTTGTGGCCTTTACCGCCAAAAACATGATTATTGATTTCAACGAGCTTGTCGCCCCTTGTCTAAAACGGTATGTAAGGAATGACTACGCTATACACCACAACTAGCAACAGACCTCATTTCATTTTCCCCACACGGGCGAAATGTCACTCCGTCACTCTCCGTTAACGTCATTCTGACGCCACTGTGTTCAAGTATCTCTGTGGTTCTGTACTGGTGGCCTGAGAATCTGGAGGAATGTGCAACTCGAAAAGTCCAGCAATACTGTTTAGCTCGTCCACCGTGGAAAATCTCTGTATCATTTTTACAGTTAGAAACGAGTAACATTTTGCATTTACCAATTAAAAGTCAGGTTTAAGACTGAGGCCTGATCTTCAATAATTGCTTTCTTGGTTGCCCTCTCTGGCTCATAATAAAGATCTCAAATAATTACTGTGAGTTCAGTACACTGGAGCCAGCGCTGTGACACATGTGGCGTTGTTTTGGAAGCTCCTGACTGCGACGTTAACAACAATGGCGTCTTCACAGGAAACATCAGCTCTGGTAAGAGAAGACGCCAGCAGACAGAACCGGCATCTCGCTGCAAACACTCCCGTGAGGGGATAATTGGGGCTGAGGGTTTTATTTCAAACTTCATTAATTTTCAGAACAGTAGCTGTCACCAGGAGCAGGGGGAGGAGAGGGCAAAGGCAGAGCAATAAAAAAAGATAGAGAGAAGAAAAAAAAGAAAAAAACAATTACGCTCTCACCCGATAGGCCACCATCAATATTTGAACAAGCAAAGGCTGAACAAGAGAAATGAAAGGGGTAGAGAATTGCCTGATTACTTGTCAAACTGCATAAGCCAAAATGAGAGAGAGACAGAAAGAGAAAAGGGAGCGAAAGAGCGAGAGAGAACTGAATTGCATGTCAAATGTTACATTCAATTTTCAGTGAGTCACATTCTTTAACAGGATTATTCGCTCTTAGTGAGAAAAAGTGAGAAAGATGAACATGCAGGAAACAGTTAACCTCCGAGCCTTCACAATTGCTCTTTAATTCAAAAACTAATTCAGAGCTGTAATTGCTTTTCGACTTAAATCATTGGAGCTCAACATTCTTCCTTTCATTGTGGACATGCAGGTTGGACAGCTCTCTCTCTCTCTCTCTCTCTCTCTCTCTCTCTCTCTCCCTATCTCTCCCTCTCTCATCACTGGCTTGTGTTGTGTGCTGGTTAAACATAACCAGACTGGATATGCAGGACACATCCTTTTATCACTGAAACAGACTGCAAACACTCAAACTATTTAACTCGTTATTGAGGAATTGGGTTAAGGGGCATCAGACACTCAGGCGGGAACAGAGTCCTGAAACCTTCAGGGTCAAGGCGATGAGGCTCAAACCTCGGCCGAGGCCCATCTCAATCCAGCAGTCACCTAACCACTGCAGTCACCTAATCACTCTTCCTGCTTCTGTTCTGAAACCCAACCGCTCATTACGGAAGCTACATGTCAACCAGTTAACCACGCTGGAGCTAACCATGCTGAAGTTAACCACGCTGGAGTTAACCATGCTGGAGTTAACCACGCTGGAGTTAACCATGCTGGAGTTAACCATGCTGAAGTTAACCATGCTGAAGTTAACCACGCTGGAGCTAACCATGCTGGAGTTAACCACGCTGGAGTTAACCATGCTGGAGTTAACCATGCTGGAGTTAACCACGCTGGAGTTAACCATGCTGGAGTTAACCATGCTGGAGTTAACCACGGAGTTAACCACGCTGGAGTTAACCACGCTGGAGTTAACCATGCTGGAGCTAACCATGCTGGAGTTAACCACGCTGGAGCTAACCATGCTGGAGCTAACCATGCTGGAGTTAACCATGCTGGAGTTAACCACGCTGGAGTTAACCATGCTGGAGTTAACCATGCTGGAGTTAACCATGCTGGAGTTAACCACGCTGGAGTTAACCATGCTGGAGTTAACCACGCTGGAGTTAACCATGCTGGAGTTAACCACGCTGGAGTTAACCATGCTGGAGTTAACCACGCTGGAGTTAACCATGCTGAAGTTAACCACGCTGGAGCTAACCATGCTGGAGTTAACCACGCTGGAGCTAACCATGCTGGAGTTAACCATGCTGAAGTTAACCACGCTGGCCATGCTGGAGTTAACCACGCTGGAGTTAACCACGCTGGAGTTAACCATGCTGGAGTTAACCATGCTGAAGTTAACCACGCTGGAGTTAACCATGCTGAAGTTAACCATGCTGGAGTTAACCATGCTGGAGTTAACCATGCTGGAGTTAACCATGCTGGAGTTAACCATGCTGGAGTTAACCATGCTGGAGCATGCTGAAGTTAACCACGCTGGAGTTAACCATGCTGAAGTTAACCATGCTGGAGTTAACCATGCTGAAGTTAACCACGCTGAGTTAACCATGCTGAAGTTAACCACGCTGGAGTTAACCATGCTGGAGTTAACCATGCTGAAGTTAACCACGCTGGAGTTAACCATGCTGAAGTTAACCACGCTGGAGCTAACCATGCTGGAGTTAACCACGCTGGAGTTAAACCATGCTGGAGTTAACCACGCTGGAGCTAACCATGCTGGAGTTAACCATGCTGGAGTTAACCACGCTGGAGTTAACCATGCTGAAGTTAACCACGCTGGAGTTAACCATGCTGAAGTTAACCATGCTGGAGCTAACCATGCTGGAGTTAACCACGCTGGAGTTAACCATGCTGGAGTTAACCATGCTGGAGTTAACCATGCTGGAGTTAACCATGCTGGAGTTAACCACGCTGGAGTTAACCATGCTGGAGTTAACCATGCTGGAGTTAACCATGCTGGAGTTAACCATGCTGGAGTTAACCATGCTGGAGTTAACCATGCTGGAGTTAACCATGCTGGAGTTAACCATGCTGGAGTTAACCATGCTGGAGTTAACCATGCTGGAGTTAACCATGCTGAAGTTAACCATGCTGGAGCTAACCATGCTGGAGCTAACCATGCTGCTGGAGTTAACCATGCTGGAGTTAACCACGCTGGAGTTAACCATGCTGAAGTTAACCACGCTGGAGCTAACCATGCTGGAGTTAACCATGCTGGAGCTAACCATGCTGAAGTTAACCACGCTGGAGTTAACCATGCTGGAGTTAACCACGCTGGAGCTAACCATGCTGGAGTTAACCATGCTGGAGTTAACCACGCTGGAGTTAACCACGCTGGAGTTAACCATGCTGAAGTTAACCACGCTGGAGCTAACCATGCTGGAGTTAACCACGCTGGAGTTAACCACGCTGGAGTTAACCATGCTGAAGTTAACCACGCTGGAGCTAACCATGCTGGAGTTAACCACGCTGGAGTTAACCACGCTGGAGTTAACCATGCTGGAGCTAACCATGCTGGAGCTAACCATGCTGGAGTTAACCACGCTGGAGTTAACCACGCTGGAGTTAACCATGCTGGAGCTAACCATGCTGGAGTTAACCACGCGTCTGCCCGAGCTTGACCCCGCCGTCTGCCCCGACGGCCTTCATGACTGTTTCTTCCTAGCCTAGACCTGCCCCAAGCAGCGGGACACGCCGTACGCTCTCCTCCACGGCGCCTCCGCCGCAGTAGGGGTGCGTTTCGCGGCTCTGCCGGAGTCTTCCTCATTTCCATTGCAGATGTACAGTTTCGTTTTGGGAAGATAAACTGTATCAGCTCTTCACAGTCGAACGGCTGAATTTGATGAGCTGCAAAACCACTTAGCTATTCCTTAAAGCCGCCAGCCGTGGCGGCGTTTCCGCCATTTAAAGCCATGGGTGGGGTTTTTCTCCCAGCAGCAGGGAGGGTTCTTTGAGGAGCATAACGAGGCGAGTTTCCTCCAGGGCGATGGAGCCAGAGGGCATCGCGCACCACGTGTCCATTAAACCAACAGAAACATCTCCGCGTGTCCCTCTCTCCACCGCGTCTCCCTCCGTCACTTTCTCTCCATCCTTTTTTCCTTCATTTCGCTCCTCCGTCTCCAGTCCTCCATTTCCCCGTTACTCCGGAGAACAGACGTCAGAACTTAATGAAGCCCGCGGCCCGGTCGGCCCGAGGAAAAAGCACCAGAGCTTTCTCTCGTGCGGCTAGCAACCGCCCCCACCCGCCACAAGCCCCCTAACCCCCCCATCCCCACCCCCCCTCGCCCCCGCCGCCGCGATGCCCAGCTCCACTTGCAGAGGACAAATTGGGTGTGTGAGTGCACTCAGCTGGAATATCCGAGGCTCTTCTCTCACTGCAGGCAGTCCGCCTGGACTTTTAACTCCTCCGAGGCCTAAGAGGATCCACGTATCGAGAGGGCCATTTATAAGAGCGCACGTGAGGGTGGCCGTGAGGGCGCACGTGAGAGTGCATGTGAGAGAACCCGCGAGAGTATGCACGTGAGAGCTCCAGCAATGCAAATCACTCAGCAGTGCAAACATGATACGGCACAACCGATGGCCGCTCAGAAAGTTCTAGAAAAATCTTAGGAACGTGACTCCTTGAGTTTTTTTTAAGTATATTAAAGGTTTTTATAGTGTATATAAATAAACAATAATGAATACTGTACACAGTCTAAAGGGTAAATCCATTTTGAATACGGCTGGTAAACATATATTGTGCCTCAAACATGACTACTTTGATGACGTTTTGTGAAAGCCACAAGGACATTTGTTAATTGTTTTCTTTTAATTATGTAAAACATCTTTTTAAAATTATGCAAATGTATCTAATAAAAGTGTGTCATTAGTTTGTGTTTATCTGGCCTTATGTTTAACAGCTTGGCGAGGCCGCTTTGTGCGACATTAAAGTAAAAACAAATAGACAAAAAACGTAAACAAAAAAACCCCTAAAATTATCCATATTTACGGAATCAATTTGGCTCCAAAACAGGATGAAAATGCTGCAGCCTTCTGTGACCCAGTAGCCTGTAGTGGGTGAACAACATCCAGCATCACACGGCAAAATAAAAGCTTCTGAGTCACAAAGACTCCCATTTAATTTTTGCCAAGCCTGAATCATGAGCACAACCGGACAGAAGTGAAATTGGATTAGGCACCATAAGCATACAGTAATTGGACGATCACTTATGAGGGGGTCCAGAACAGACGAGATTGAATTAATCTGTCTGTGTGAGCCTCACGACAGGGCCTCCAGGGAGACGCAACCAACATGTGGCATTTCGGGCTAAACTCCACTGATGGACTGAAGTGATAACTGCAGATACATGTGTGGAGAATGATAAGATCCCCCAGCCACACACACACACAAACACACACACACAGAGTGTGGTAATCTGCATCACTCCGGCAGGTGGGAATTGCGCCTTGGAACCTTGACCAGACTTTGATATGATTGTATCCGTTGGGTATAAGCCTCTTTTTGACGCCTTTGAACAGAATGCTTAAAGCCTGGGTCATCAAAACATCCAGCGCAGATTACATTATTAACGTTTATATCATACAACATCATTTTGGCATGGTCATTATTTGACTTCCCCATCAAATTTTGGAACAGAAATCCCGGGAACGTCCTGCAGCCGAACACCTGCCATTGTGGCTGACAACTTGTCACAGTGGCTAAACACTGTGGCTGAACACCGATGGCTGGACACTATGGCTGAAAACCTGTGGCTGAACACTGTGGTTGAACACTGTGATTGAACACTGTGGCTGAACACTGTGGCTGAACACTATGGTTAAACACCTATGGCTGGATACTGTGGCTGAAAACCTGTGGTTGAACGCTGTGGTTCAACACTGGCTGAACACTGTGGTTGAACACTGCGGCTGAACACCTGTTTTCTGAGACTGAGGGAATAGCATGGATGGGTGTTATCAGCACGAGCTAGGATCAGATCAGGGCGGGGCTAGGATCAGATCAGGGTGGGGTTTGGATCAGATCAGGGTGGGATTTGGATCAGATCAGGGCGGGGCTAGGATCAGATCAGGGTGGGGTTTGGATCAGATCAGGGCGGGGGTTGGATCAGATCAGGGTGGGGGTTGGATCAGATCAGGGCGGGGCTAGGATCAGATCAGGGCGGGACTCTCTGACATTCTCTGCTCTTCTGTCTTACCCTCGCCCCCCTCTCTCTCATCCTCTCCCAATCTCTATATCTCTCTGTTTCTCTCTACCTTTCACGCACTCTCTACTCCACATATCCCTGTCATCACACTGCATTACACTCACACTCTGCCTCTGTTTCTGCCTCTCTATTCCTGTCTTTTCTTACAGGAGAAGACATCCCTGCCTACTACAGGAGAATACATCCCTGTGCTCTGAGTGATGCTGCCATCCTTCAGGACTATAGAGGGCAACAAGGCAAAAAGGGCAGTTACTGGACTTTTGTTATTAACATTGCTATTGGCACTACAAACGTCATCATATGTCATCTGTCCCTTTAAATCAACATCATCATCATCATCATCCTTACTGCTTACCTGGTTTGGAGCCCTCGGGGACTGAGCCGTTATACACCTGGTTTTTGAACTCGGGTCGGTTGTCGTTCATGTCGATGACGTAGATGTAAAGGTCAATAGGAGGCTCCATCTGGTTCCCATTGACATCCACTGCGTGTGCTCTCAGCTGAGGAGCCGAACAAAGGAGTGTGATTGAACATTTATAACACATCTATTACACATTTATATAACATTTATAAGCATCAGGTCACTTATATGTAAATTATGAGTTTAGAATAAACCATTAGTGAATTTGCATGACTTGTAAGTTTGACTTCTATCAGGATATAGTTATTTTCATAGTAATAATTATTAACATCTATATACTTTAATATAATAAATGCATTCTTGCTGGGCTATTACTGTTTTAGCAATACTGTAAATTAATACAGTGTAAAAGCTCACTGAAGTGAATGGAAGAGACAGAAAGAGGGAGTCCTGACTGTGAACAGGGACAGAAGGTTTTATATGAGTTGCCTTCTCTGAATTCATTTTACATATTCACAGCCTGACAGTGCTGTATGTGAGTGTGTTTTTGAGAGAGGGCTTTTTACGCTGAGCAGTTCGTTATTCATGGTCTTCTTCAGAAGGGCCACTATATATACACTAGTGATTTGTGTGTATATGTTAAAAATGACAACCAAGCAAATACATTTTAAAAACTGTGTGTGTGTGTTTTTGTGGATTTTGTTGGTGTTTAAGGCAATACATGTTTGATCTGTAGGTTTATGCTATCATTAGCATGCTGGAAAGGGGGAGAGGCTGATTAGATAGATAGATAGATAGATAGATAGATAGATAGATAGATAGATAGATAGATAGATAGATAGATAGATAGATAGATAGATAGATAGATAGATAGAGAACTGAAAAAATAAAATGTCATCCAAGTGAGAGAGAAAAAATAACAAAGAGAAACAGAGAAAGAAACAGATGGAGGAAAAAACTGAGGAAACAGAAAAAGAAAGAAACAGAGAGAAAGGCAGAGAAAGAAAGATGGAGAAAGAAACAGAAGAAGAGAAGGAAAAGACAGGAATAGAGAGGCAGAAACAGTGGCAGAGTGTGAGTGTAATGCAGTGTGATAACTGACTGGGGCTTCCATGCTAAAAGAAGCCCCATCCATCCACACCCAGAACTGACACTTCAAAACAACTCTCAATTTGTGAAGCGTGATTCCTCATACTGCTCGTCTAATTACTCACATTGACGCAGGGGCCTTGAAATGAGGCTTAATAATGAACTGTTCAGTGAAAACATTCAATTACTCAAATTGTATACTGCTAAAGGCAGCCATCCAGCACCTGGCCTGAGCCCACTCTGTACCAGTGCGCCTGAGGTCTCAGCTCCTCTCAAACCACAGCGACAAACATAGAGGTTTACAGCAGTTGAACACATGCCTTCCAAACCAGCTCTCAGACTGCCTACACAGAAGACTGTTGCTGTCTGTCTACACACAGCGTTCCACACACACACACACGTGCACATACACACACACACACACACACACGTGCATGAGCTGTAATGCAGACTGAATATAATATGGACACTTAATGTCCATCATATGGAAAAAAGAAGGTAAGAGGAATAGAGTGAGCAGGAAAGAGAGATGGAGAGGGAGGGAGAGACGGAGAAAAAGAGAGAGAGAGGGAGAGACGGAGAAGAAGAGAGAGAGGGAGAGGTCTTATGCTGAAGTCAGACACAATTCAGACCTTTTCTACAGCAGCAGGCAAAACACTTTAGCAGACTGGGAGTGTCAATGCTGATAAAGGCAGGTAACACCCACAGGCAGCACAGGGAGGTGTTTGAAGAGTCAGCGGTCGTGAGATTAACGTGTGTGTTTGATGAGTGTGTGAAGGGAGAGAGTGAAGCAGATATAGCAGAACAGACAGAGAGGCAGACAGTAAACTGTCTGACAGAGATACAGAGAGAGAGACAGAGACAGACAGTGAGCTGTTTGTCAGAGCGACAGACAGACAGAGAGACAGACAGTGAGCTGTTTGACAGAGAGACAGACAGAGAGACAGACAGTGAGCCGTTTGACAGAGAGACAGACAGAGAGACAGACAGTGAGCTGTGTGACAGGGAGACAGACAGACAGAGACAGACAGTGAGCTGTTTGACAGAGCGACAGACAGAGAAAGAGACAGACAGTGAGCTGGTTGAAAGAGCGACAGACAGACAGAGAGACAGACAGTGAGCTGCTTGACAGAGAGACAGACAGACAGAGAGACAGACAGTGAGCTGTGCAAAGCTGGGTCACATGTTATTTGTTTCTTCACTCGTGAGCAGAGACTGACATGCATACTCATTATCCCTGACAAGACAACATGAGTAATCTTTCTCTCTCTCTGTCCCTCGGTCTCTGTCTCCTTCCCTCTCACTTTCTCATTCTCATGTGCAGACTGTCACAAAACTTCCATCTAATTGACTAACAATGTAAAACCTGCTTCGCCGAAGCGATTGTCGGCTGCTTTGTGCTCCTTCGCTCGGCCTTGTTCGAGAGGAAAACATGGAGGTAAACAGAAAAGTTTCAAAATAAAGCCCTCACCAGAGCTCACAACAAGCGTGCCTTTCTGTGCTGGGTTTAGCACTGCATTCTGTACTGCTGCTGTTTGTTGCTGTTCGGCACAAAGGACTCTGGGGGGGGGTGCTCAGCGTGAGTGCGTCCCAGCATTCTAGAACATTCTAGAACACACTTAATATCGTCTGGCTGGTCACAGTCAGGGGGGATGTGTACACACAGAGGAGAGTGTTGCAAAAGCAGTATAAAGCTCTCTAGTAAACCTGGACTGTATCAGTAGACGCTGGGGTTTCTCCACTCAGGGCCCACCACACGATGCTACCAGGTATTTGGTGTTCTTACTGGTCTGTGTGAGGTGTATCCATAGCTGAGTCAGAGCAAAGATTCAGTCTGGCAGGCTCTGGGTCCAGAATATTGCTACTGGTGGCTCTTCAGAGCTGATGGCTTACGTGGTAAGAGGCTCGGTCTTCTCTGTCCAGAGGCTTGGTGACTGACATTTTCCCAGTGATTGGGTCAATGATGTAGACGTCACTTGGCGGTTGGTCGGCTCCAGCTCCTGTTATGCTGTACCGGATTTCAATCTCTTTATCCTGGTCTGATCGGATCTGGAAATAAAAATTAAAAACACAATGTACAGACTCTTAACACAGACGCAAGGATATGTGCTCTTCAGATGGACTGTTCATTTACTTTGGCTATTGATCTAATGCACCATTCCCACATCAGTGTGGTGTCAGCCATTTTAAAAGACGTTTCTGGTGCTATTCTAGTAATCTGTGCTATCTCCAAAGGAACCTGCTTTTAATCACAAATGCTCATTTTAGCACAGGATTCTTTTGGCAGCACACGAGTCAGGTTTTCCCCCCTAATACTCTATTCGAAACAACCCGTGGTGAAAATGAACTCTTCAAAAGAATTGAATGCATCGTTTGGAAATAAACTGATAACCTGACCTACAAACCAGATGTAGAGTCTGTTGCATTCAGGTATGTATCACTGGGCGAACCAATCTTAACATTTCCTAGCAAAATGGGCCATCCAGGACCTTCACTGACAGAACACACAAAGAGAAACATCATTGCCGATAGCAACAGCAGTTCTGCTTGCTGTCCCTCTGCTTCGTCTTCCCATGACAGCAAGACACGGGGAAACTCACGCTAATATCGCCCGACACCCTGTGAACTTTCACAGTGGGTTGCACACTACAGCTACGATCTCACCAATTAAAGCACAATCACAAGAAAAGTGGGTTTTTTTTCTGAGGCAAAAGTAGCTTGTTAGTGTCACAGAAATGTCTGAGCCGCGTGGGTCGTAACGGAGAACAGGCCTTTCTGCTGATCGTATCGTTGCCTCTGGATATGCCTTTTCGCATGTACAGTTATGATACGCCTTCTCCATATTCATTAGAAACATCAGAATAGTTTCCTCACACCAATCAACACATCTCCAAGTGCTAACTAATCTCTGACTGAAGGTGATGTGTGCACTGAAAGGAGACAATTAAACCCTGATAAATGCCATCGTAGCTTCAGGACAAGGGCGTGTGCTCTGTGAAACCAGATCGTCTTTCTACACTTACTTCACTTTCACCAACTGTACAAATTAACCTGTTTGATGATGTAATAAGCTGTTGTCAGCTTTTTTTTGTCAAGTTTTGTGTGTGTCTGTTTGTGTGTGTGTGTATAAACACCCAATTTACGTCCTATGGATAAGGCAAGACCTGTGCGGTGTGATGAATCTCACAAGAGTCTGGGCAGAGAGAATTAAGGCAACTAGGAGCCAGACAAACATCACACACCAACCCCCTTCTGGGTTGGAGGAGAAGAAAGCAACCTTCCCCATTTCCTTCCATCCACTGCAAATGTTGTGGGCTACGGGGTCCGGCAATCATGCGTGAAAATGAAGCCAGGGCTTCTGTCCCTCTCTGAAGCGGCGGGCATTCTGCACGAAGCGTCCTGTTGGTGGAGCGCGGTGTTCTTAATTTCACAGAGACGTCACGCTCCTACACGTGAGCCTGGCACACTCAGAGCTGAGCTGCAGTCTGCTGAAAAGCCATCCTGCCTTTCGCTGCTGGCATCAGAGCAGGAGTTGGGTCACTCGCGTTATTAGCTTGCACGCAGACGCGCGCGCCACTAATGCAAACGTTTGTCGGCATATTGCAGTACCGCAGCCGCCGTATTTCATATCGCCTTGGTTTATTATTTTCTACATGCAGCAACCTTTGCAACACTTTACCATTTCTGCCTGAGACGCATCTGCGGCACGCTAATCTACACCACGGAACGGCTTCAAAACCGCTCTGACCTGGAAAAATAAAACACCACGTGTGAACGCTTGAAAAACGTCAGTTACCGAAGTTCTGACAGACAAACAGCGAAGCTGGCGTGCGGCGCAGCGAAGATGAAAGAGTCACTTTCTGCTTAATAATTCAGCAGCCCCAGTATCTGGGAAGCAGCCCCGGAAGACGCTCCTTCGTGGACACAGATGAATGGCGCTCGCAGTGAGACGCATGCACGGTCAGTCATCATACAGATGACGCTTCCATTTAAACAGCCTCTGGGGAAAAGGCTCCATGTCTCCAGCGCATTAAAACCGTTCCCTCTTTTAAAATTCATCCCATGGGCCACCTGGGAGGATAAGTCGCGTTAGCGGTGGCCATTTAATGAACACTCTTTATACCGATAAATTGAATAAACGCAGACGTGATCTCTCTGCTGCAGTCCCCTGGCCATCCCTGTGGGGATGGGGGCAGGATGGAGCTGTTGGAATCGAACGCTGATGATAAACGGCTGTTTCCGCCCCTCCCTGCCCTCGTTAGCGCGGGACGGAGTCCCGCATGGGAATGTGTGCGGGACCGTTTCACTCAGATCAGATAAATGGTCAGTTTGTAGAGCAGTGTTTATGCTGGTCTTAGGGGAGATGTGTGTTCAAAGCATCGTCAGAAGCCCAGATCGCCCAAGGGCCAGGCAGCCTTGTGCGGTGCAGCTCAGAGGTCCTGTTGGAAAACTGCTCTTTTGCACTGACACATTTTCTTTATAACACTTAACTGGCTTCAGATCCGAGGAAATCTCACGCCAGTACTAACAAGAAGGCGCCAGGGTGTATAAGTGTAATCATCCTAGCAGAATCACAAAACCAGGACGTGTGGGATAAGTTGTCGAATTAATTTCATCCTAGCAAGTGAGCTCCTCCCACCATTAAACTTCCAATGAACCTGCTGACATAAAAAAACACTATAAATTACAAATAACAAATTAATGTAATAATTTCAGGTTCCGGAGTTGTTGTTGTAATTAATGCATAGCTCGCTGTATATATTGTGAAACTAGAATTAAAATTTCCAAGATGCCATCACTGTGGTTGATCTCAGAGGGGTGGCAGTGGTCTATGAGAGAAGATCAAAAGAATAACAGATCACGCAGCTTCCAAACCACCATCTTTTATTTCATGATAGGTGCGAGGCCTAGCGATAGCCCCGCCTTTGGAGCAGCTCTGTGTGCTTTGCCCAGCCTACTAGGAGTGGCTTCCTGCCTTGACTACCTCCTTGTTTTGCAGGCTTTATTAGCACAGACGCTAGCTGGGTGAGACCGTGGGGTGAGATACCCTGCAATTGTCGGGTCACGGGGCGAAACAGGTTCGCTGGCGCTGCAGCTACGGTTGCCGGGCGCAAGGGGAAGGCACTCCTGCTCTGCGCGCTCCCTCTGATCTTACAAATTTGCTCAACTCACAGAGGAAATTAGCCGAAAATTGTAGTAGATATTTTGCAGCAGGGAACGCTTTAATCTGTGCAGTGCGCTTGAGTCCCAGGAGTGGGAGCGAACGCCAGTTGGTTGGACGCTATCAGTTTATGCATTTGTTTCATTTCTCCGAACATGGGCAATCTGAATCATAAAACATCAGGGCTGGTTCGTGTAAAACAGTTTGTGATAAACCAGTGGAGTTTCATTTAGGTTTTAGATCTCTTGCATGGAGTGGCAGGCATAGAGAGAGAGAGAGAGAGAAAGAGAAAGAGAGAGAGAGTGAGTTCATGCATGTTTCTCACTGGGATGCATTCTGTTTGGCTGGACTGTCACTGGTGCCACTCTTAATCAAATTCAACCCGTAAACCTCTGGCAGACTGTAATAAGCATCACCGATTCCCTCTGTAGATCTAACACGTCTGGAACAAACGTGCTAGCCCGCATGTTGCCAGCAGGCACAACAGAGAAGCAACGACCCAATACACAGATATAATGATGGTCCAGGACAGGGCGATGGAGGGAGTGTTTCACTACAGATATCTGCGGAGCGTTTGAGGAAATAGCCTCCGGTCAGGCGCAGCGCTAAACGTAAGCACTTGCAAATCAGTAACAAACAAGGTGAATAAGAAATGCTAAAGTACAAGACCAAGACCGATAAACCAAAGGCTTCAAAGGGTTGAGCCGGGCACTGCTGAGATCATTCTGCTTCCCCTGCTCTGGATTCCAGTTCCAGCCTTTAATCCACGGCGCTTGACACAGATAGGATCCATCATCCTTCTTATCTTGTTTATTTGACTGAGATTTTTTATTTTTTTTTTTTGTGGCACGTGATTGGAAGTGAAATCCCCAAATCTGTATGAAGCCAAAGCAACTCAAGCCCGGGTGATGCAGACAGCTGCATACTCTCTCGCTACGGCAACGCCTCTGTCTGTCATCACTCGTGTTGCAGATCAACAAAGTGCTGTCAGCACTGATGGTGCTTTTGTCTTAGTGATTGGCAAATTCAAATACTTAGCTAAGAATTCCAAATACAGAGAGAGATGGAGAGGGAGAGGGAGAGAGAGAGAGAGAGAGAGAGTGGTGGCACTGAGAGGGAACCAATGAGGGAAAATGACTGCAGTAATGTGAAGAATGTTCTTAAGTCCCATTAGATTACAACAACACCGCATTCATTTAATTTGTTGTTCATTTGTTTTTCTTCGCTAGGCTTTTATGAAAAATTATGATGCAGCTCAGTAAACAGAGCAACAACAAAAAATGAGGAATGAAGAAAAAAGGAAAAGGAAAAAACAGACACACTTCTTCTGCGAGGAGAAAAAGACCCTGAATCTTCCCATCAGAAAAGCACTGCAGGTTTGGTGATTTTTGACGAGCCCGCACTGCTGAGTGGAGCTCAGGTTTAATACATCTCAAGTGAGAACCAGTGACAGTGGCGGTCGCGCACGCTTATCCCCGATTCCACAGAGAACAGATGCCACAGAACTGCCGCACAGGCGACTCCATTATGGATCTCTGCCTGAATGGGAAATGAATGGAGTGCAGTGACAGAACTCTGAAATATGGATTTTCTTCTTCGCTAACACCCCCTCCTCCTCCTCCTCCTCCTCTCCCCGCCGTCTTGGATGGATCACTCTGAGACGACCGTCTCCAGTATAAATGAGGAGTCGATGGCACATGAGGGAGAGATTCGGGAGGGCTGATGTCGGAGTTTAAACCCAGTCTATTTTCATGCTCTTAAACATGTCTTACTGGGCCTGCAAAATTCCCAGCCCATTCCGCCTGTGACAGCTCGGCTCCGGAGCCAAGATTAATGACCCCGGCTTTAATCTGATCCAACTCCTGCCAACTCTGCATTTACCAACAGTGCATTTACGCAGCACACGGGGCCCAAATCAGATTGGCTTCCTGGTTTTTTTTCCCCTTGCTTCACAGCAAATCCTGCTGTGTTGAATTAACACCTATGCAAGCCCAGCACATGTTAATTCAGAACCGCTATTAATCCAGCTCTGCCAAGCTGGGTTTCAGAGTTCTGTGGGCTTGTGTGCTTGGAGCAGCAGCGTGAACGTCAGAAGCCGGCGAATCCAGATCCAAACTGAACAGGATCAGAGACATATAGCGTCCGGGTAAGAAGCAGATCGAACTGCTTGTCTACATGTAGCCTAAAGGTCCTCTATGTTATATAACTCATGCATTTTTTACCAGACCTGTGTACTTAGATGTGGGATAGTGTGAAAACAGCCACAATGCCCTGGAGGTGTCACACGCCAAGCCGTGTAGACGCGGCGCGTCCGACATTGACGCGGCGGGGATGACAGGGAGATACAGCTGCCTTTTGATGAAGCGAACACGGGCTGTTTAAACGCACGGCAGCGTCGCGACTCGCGCGGGGCGGAGATGCTGTGCGTCTTTCATCCCGCACGCCGCACCCCTCCATCGACGCGGCCCCCAGCTGCACGGATCCCTCGCCAACGTGATCGATATCCCCGTCTCGCCCCTTAAAGTTGTTTTGATCCATCGCAGGGCTGAGGAGAAGGGAGTTTGTGCTGATTAAAAAAAGAAAGAAAGGGAAAAAAAAACTAGAAGCCAAACACGAAGGAACAAAGACTCATCCAAGAGGAAGAAGACGAGGGGGGAGAGACAGACGTCTGCACAGACGCAGAGCAAATCGAGTCAAAAACACATGGATGCACGGAGGTAGACCACGCAGACGCGGAGAAGATGGACATCCGCTGTGATCATGCCGCTTTAAGAAAAACAATAAAAATACGTGCGCTCACGGTGGACTTAGTGACACCGTGGACGTCATGGTAACACACAGTGCAGCCATTCCGGTTATTATTGAACGCAATGCTGCATAATTGATCCCCATTCGATACTGCAGGAGTTTGCACACGCGCGCTAACACACGCCACTGCACACACATTACCCCTGGCATGCTCACTGCCATCCCAAACCCTCTCCCCATCGGATGTATGAGGAATAGAGTGGTATTAAAATGAGATAATTAGAAAACGAATTAATATTAATGGAAGTTAAGAACTGAATCACAAACCCAATTATAGCGTTAGTCAGGCAATTAAAAAAAAAAAGAAAAAAAAGTGAAGAATCCGGGCGCTGAACGTGGCAGATTCTCTTTACGTTACTAATGCATCTTCCCTCGGACGTTCGCATTGACGTTAATTCGCCAGCCTTTACACAATAGCACAAATTGTGCCATTGTGCAGGTGTGTGGAGCAGCCTGCCGTGCCCACCTACGGGGCGAGTGAGCAGGGCAGGGAGAGGCCCCCGTGCCCCCAGCCCTCCTGCCTCCCTCCTCCGAACGGCTGATGACCCTGCAGGCAGCAGCGTGGTCTAATGACTGCTTTCAGTTCTGTCCCACTGTGTGTCTGCATGAGGACGACGGAGTGTTCCCCAGAGACCTGCTGGCAGGGGATGAGCAATACATGTAATTAGAGCAAAGACCAGAAGATGTGCGCGGGAGAGGAGGGGGGGGGGTGGGGGGGGGGGGGGGGGGGGTGCAGGTGGGGGGTGAGGGTGGCTTTATGCTGTTTGAGCACTTTTTCTGCTCTATTAGCTACAGTCTGCCACCACCTATCTCCTCTTCCTCTCTGTAGTTTATAGTACACTCACCCACACGTCCGCATGCTCTCTCTCTCTCTCTCTGTCTCTCTTACGCCCACACACCAGCTCAGAAACACACGGTGTGAAAAAGGGAGGGAACTGTCAAGCATGCAGTACCTCATTCAGACACCAGGGGGATGTGAAAAGGCACAGAGCTGTAAATGCATCTGGCACAAGTCCAGCAGGGCCTATTGAAGATATTCCAAAGATATAAACGGACTTATTCCGCTGCACAGACTGCTACCATAATAATCATCTGCAGGAGAGTTTACCAACATTTTTGGTGGGGTGTATGACGTGCAATATCAAGTCTTTTTTACTAAAATTACATTACATTTACATTTACGGCATTTAGCAGATCCAGAGCGACTTTTTCATTGTTTTACTCAGAAGTGAAATTAGCAATCTTTTCTATAATTATATGACACAAACTCAGTCAATTTAGTAAACTCCAATACATAAACACTTGAGTGCAGATAAGTGGCCAGCGTAATGTGTGTGGGTGTAATCAGAACAGAACTCGCTAATGGATGCCTTTCAGTAAGGTCACCAGCAAGTCTCCGTAAAACAAACTTTCTTCCATGCTAAGCAAAATCTTGGCCAAGTACACTCAACATCCTCTTAACGATGTCATTTATAAGGACCTGTGGCCTACACCTCCCACACACACTCAAACACACACACACACACACATGCGCGCGCACACACAGACACGCACTCATACGCAAAGACATGCATGCGCACACACAAACACACACTCATACGCAAACACGTGCATGCGCACACACAGACACAACCACACACACACACACACGGCAGCAAGATCAGTGCTGCATTACCTCAGCACACTCCCACGATCAAAGACAGTGAACTTTCAGCCTCTCCAGATAAGTTTTGCATTACCGTAATTACCATGAGGCAGAGGGCTCGGTTGTCCTGTGGACATTCAGTGCAGGTTGATGAATTACAGTCACTTACACTGTAAGTCCTTGTTTTCAAAATGCAGCAGCGGCGTAACTGACCCCTGACCGCGGCCTTCTCCGCATGCTATTACTCTCCGGCAGCCGGACACCCACACTAAAGCGGATACTTCGTTTTCCGTATGGCTTCAGCCAGAGTGCGAGCATGATCTGATTATGTGCGCTGCACGCGAGCCTGCTTGAGGTCTGGAATTGTAATCACATAGCACGCCGCTTCCTTTCTGACGGGATTTGGGGCCCCTGCGTGGGCGTTTAGCCCACAGACGGCGTCGTGCGCTCGGCAGAAAGTCAAAGCGTCCGCCGTTGCTTTTGCAGCGAGGGTCAAGACTGCTCATGCTCCGAATACCACTCTTAAATTCTCACTTTAATTATTTGTCTTTGAAAAAGAAAAGGCAAGTGTGCGTGTGTGTGTGTGTGTGTGAGAGAGAGAGAGAGAGAGAGAGAGAGAGAGAGAGAGAGAGGGAGACTACAAGTGCCATGATGTCATTTTTCAGCCTCTTTCTTTCATTTTGCTACAGCATTCCTTCTCAGTGTCTGCAACCCTTCCTTCTAGCCAAGAGTAGTGTGGAGGAATGGTGGTAGAAGTGCAGAGGGAAGTGTGTGTGTGTGTGTGTGTGTGTGAGTGTGTGTGTGTATGTGTGTGTGTGTGTGTGTGTGTGAGCTGGGGGGTGGGGGGTTCAGTCATGGAAGTCTGTGCAAATCCCTGACACTAATGCTTCTTCTCTCAGCACTGCCATCTGAAAGCAGTGACTCAGTGTGCCTTCATATATCTGTGCAGCCCCACTTTCTCTGCCTTTACACCTTCTCCATCTCTTCCCCCTCCACCCATCTCTCTGTCTCAACCCATCTCTCTCCCTCTCTCCGTCTTCCTCTCCAAACCATTCTCCGTCCTCTCCGTCTTCGGCGTTCCGCTGCGCTCCTGAACGCCGTCGCCTCTGTCTTCTTCCCCATCACCCTGCGCTTCATCCCCCGCTCCATTCAGCAGTGAAAAGCCGGCATGCCGCGCTCCCCGCGCTCCCCGCGCTACCGTGCTACCGTGCTACTGCGCTGCTCGCAGAGTTAATGGACTATCCAGGCTGGAGTGCAGATTGATTGGAAGCAGGCAGTAAATTATGAATTCACCGCTTTCATTTGGGTGGAGCGGAGGTGGGGGCACTTTTATAGGAATTCTATTTTGGATGTAATTGAGGATAAACAAAGTGAAAACAATGATAAATGCACGTGGCTCTGTTTATTAGATTAGACGACAGGGCTGCGCTCCATCCGATTAGGGAAGGAGAGTGTGTGCCTGCCTCAGGTGGGGGGAGGGGTGCTTCACTGCGCTGATGAAAAGAAGTAATTACACTCCAAAGGTTAATTGCTAAATTGGACCACACTGAAGTTGACTGCACAAGCACGAGGCAAATGAAATAAATAAATAGGGCTTTCAGAGGCGTTCAGAGTCGTAGGGGGGGTCGTACGCAGCCGGATGGTGAAGCCCAGAATCGGATGGGTCTGTGTGACGGGGCTCTCGGGAGAAGGAGCGTCCAACCCCCTCCACTGCTGAAGCTGAAGGCTCTGGATGTTCTCGGAGTTGCATAACACCTGATTGGAGTGGAAATACTTTTGCGTCGGATGTAACAGAGGGTGCTACTGTTTTTCCCTTGCTGTCGTGGCTTCTGGGTAATACTGGTTACTAGTTTTAAACCGCATTTGAGAGTTTTCAGCCTAACCTCTATCCACCATGTCTGCAGGGTATGGTTGATGACCACAGGTCATGATTTCTTACCATTTCTCTGTACTTGGAAAGGATGAGCAAGACATACGTCTGTAAAGGAACCTGAATGTCAGTTCGTCAGATCATCAGCTGACCCTAAAACGATGTTACTCAGCTATATGTTACTGATATGGTAGACAGACATTAGACTGAAAAACACTGGTGTATTCCTTTAAGGAAGGAAGGTGGCTTTATGTCAGATACAGCAACTTCAGGTTTGCTTTATTTTTAGAATGGCCAGAGAAATCCCCAAATTACATAGTCCGTCTTGAAATCACTGAAAATCAGCTGAAGATCAACACCAGTTGGCGTGTTTGGAAGGGTTTGTTAATGCAGCTGGACACTGGGTGTACACCTGGGTGTTGCCACATTCTGCTGATGCTATAGGAACCCAGACCATGAACGTGAGGTCTTACAGGATCTGCTCTGGTCTTACAGGTCTTACAGGATCTGCTCTGGTCTTACAGGTCTTACAGGATCTGCTCTGGTCTTACAGGTCTTACAGGATCTGCTCTGAGCCCAGACGTTTTACATGGCAGAGGTGGAGATGGGGTTGTTGACCCATTCCTCACACTGACGCTGAGATCCCGCCACACCTGTGAAATTCATCATTGTTGGTGGTCGGAGATTTAGAGGTTAATCTGGCATCTCTGGCTTTGAATGTTGTGCCTGTGTGTGTGTGTGTGTGTATGTTTGTGTGTGTGTGTGCACAGGGGTGTAATCCCTGTGTGTAATCTGAGATGTACAAATGTGCAGGAAGGACTTGGTGGGGATGAGGTCGTCCAGGCAAAAGCTCAGCATGAGAGGCTGAAGCACAGATAAGGCCGAATGGAGCTTTCACACGCTCGGATAACACACTCCAACCTGCTGGGGTGTGCAGAGTGTGTGTATGTGTGTGCGTTTTATCGACAGTTTTTTTTTTTCCCACTGTCTCTATTGATGTTGTCTTTTTTTTTACTATTAAAATAAACCCAACCACTTCTAAAAGTAAATTGAGGGCAACATACTTTGAGAAACAAGGGGAAAAGATAGAAAGAGAGAGAGAGAGAGAGAAAGAGAGAGAATGATAGAGAGAGCGAGAAAGAGAGAGAGCGAGAATGAGAGAGAGAGAGAGAGAGAGAGAGAGAGAGAGAGAGAGAGCACCACGGCAACTGTACCACAAGACATTTATCATAGAGTACTTTACACCATTGAATATCCAAAGTATTTTTCTCTTTGTCTTCTCGGTCTATAGGAAACAAAGATGAATCTGTGTCTGACTGCGAGGCTGATAAGACCCAGATTACTCCTACATATGGAGCTCTGAGGAGATCTCTCTCTCCATGCAGAGTCCATAGAACTCTGCCTGTCTGGCTGGAGGACCTCCAGGACATTTACCCATAATGCTGTGCTCTTCAGGTAATGCGCTCTGGAGTGCCCTGCTACCTCAGGAGACTCAGGGCCCAGAGGGCTGGCTGCTCACAAGTACGTCTGGGTCTCCAGGAGACTTGAGAAGGAGGACTCTGGTGTTTCATGACCCACAGGCCAAGAGTGTAAAGTTAGCTGAACAAAAGCGACACTTCTCTCACACATAAGGAAGTAGAAGTGGTGTTTTGCAAGTCTGGGTAGAACTTTTTTCAAAATATATTCTTACCCCAGTTTTCTCCGTGATGTAGTTTCCAATTCCACCCACTAACTTTCGCGTAGAACTATTAATACACATCCCTTTTGAAAGTGTTCAGGATGAGATTAATAAATGAACAGATCAAGCAACTGAGCCTAACACGTTAACGGCATCATTGTGAATATCACATCTAGAACTACATATAACAAAGATTTTAATGTAATACTTGGGCAGTGTTTTTTATTTATTCACATTTCCCATTACCCCAAAAGAACAGAGTGTCTCAAAAGTAAGAAAGCGTCCATACAAAATGAAATGTTTAGCCTTTTTTCCCATTCCCAATGAACTTTCACCACAGGCACGAACAAATCTGTCTTTGAGATGAACACTCCGTAGTCATTATATATGGGTGTTTCCTTACTTTTGAGATACCGTGTAGTTGTGTCCGGACTGTGCTTCTGTTCTGTTCATGGTTGTTAAAGTAATCTCCAAATGTCTTGCTATGCTGGACGAGTTCGGATAAAAGAACCAGCAAAATTCTAGCATCAACGCACCTGCCTCTGTCTGGCAACCCTTTCAGATAGGGGGCATGTGTTTGTCACTCGTTATAGATAACAGTATGTTATATCATGTCAAAACCTGTTTAGCTTGCAATGAAATGTGAGGAGACTAAAGACCCAGATCACTCACCCTCACAAGCATTTGTGGGAAGGGTCCTCTGGAATTTTCAGGCACATTAATTGGTGGAATGACCCAGTCTCTCTTCTGTCGGCGAAGTCCATTGGTTGAAGAGCCTCGCTGATGTCGCCGTGGGAACGCGATAAGCCTGGGATTGGGGTAGTGATTGTGGTGAGATCTAGGGTAGAAGCCAGCCTCTCCACCAATCTGTGGAAACAGAAGTGCTCAGGGTAAAATTCACCTCTCAGGGAATCAACATGATGAAATGCAGCTGTGTGAAATGCAGTTGGGCCATGTGTGTTCCTGTAGACCCTCAAGGTCACGCCTACTAGCTCTGAGGGAAGACAAACAGGGCTCATCCCCACTGGTACACCAGGTCACAAGTTCTCAGTGACATGCTTTTAGTACTCTACCCACAGAGAGGTACTGACGCTGGGGGCAGGTCAGGTGATTCATGGAGAGAGCTCCTTCCAGATTGGAGAGACCAAAGAAGAGGGATTATATTGGGGCACGACTATGACTAAGGAAGCAGGAGTCAAGACGACTGTGAGTGCTCAGAGAGGGAAAACACAACCCCATTGCATCACACCTCCGCACGGCTCAGAATCCTCGAAACAAGCGAACGTCTTTCCTTCCACGGCCGTCACGCGTCCCTTCCTTCGCCGCTGCCCGCCCTTGTCAAGGTTGAGGCAACAGAACAATTCACGCTTGGCGCGGGAACACCTGCGTCCGGGAGGGTGGTTACTACGGCAGCCATGGGGTGTGCACTCAAAGGGCCAATCAGTGTGACAAATCACCGCCAGACCCATGCCAGCCCAGTCGTATATACCCCAACAGTGACACATGCTCTGACTTTTTCCCTGAGTGTAGGGCTAAGTCCCAGCCTGATAAAATGCCACCTCGATAACAGTGACAGGAAAACACTACAGCCAGCCGTGACCCTGAGGCTAGCCGCTATAGGTGGAGGGAGGTCAAGGCGAGGGACGCGGCGACCAATCAGAAGATCCGATGCTTTGGCGCTTTGTTTTAGAGGCCATAAGTCTGAGCAGGCGGGTGGGAAACGTTGTGACTGTGCTCGTCCGCTTCTTTATCTGCTCGACCGTCTTTGAGCTGCAAGCTTTTCTCGGAATCCCACGACTTTGCTCTCCTGACATACACCACCATCTGTGGATTCTTACCTCCCACCCCTCACTTTGCACGTGCACTCTCTCTCTCTCTCTCCCTCTATTTTTCTCTCCATCTATAAATTAATTTTAAATCTAAAGGTTGAAAGAGCTTTTCTGGAATCTACGTGAGGGAAATAAATACATTTTCTAGAAGTATGTTCTTGCTCATATCTAACTCTGCCCGTTCCACAATTCCACCCAAGTCCTGTTGAGCAGAGGGGAAGGAATTACAGCATAGAGCACTTTTCTTATATACTGTAGATGTTTGCATGTGTGTGAGCTGGGTGTATCACCAAATTATATGTCCCAGACACAATAGACTCCCTTCCAAGAAAATAAAGGAAGGGAAAAAGTAATGTATTATGTTGCATTTCTTTATGAGGTTGGTAAGCATTTCACTCACACTTTCACTCACAGCATAAATATAGAAATTGATTTTAGACAATATTACAAGTCAACAATCTAACTTGCATGCTATTTTTTAAAAATATATTTACTGCCATTATGATGGTGGCTGTGAAGATCCGAGGTGCTAAAAATGAAGAGTTGTGCTACAAATACACAAAGCGTATGCATGAGAATGACAACACGTGTGCTGTATTTCAGAAAGGCGGCACACGTTCGGAGATGCACATGCAACAAATCCAGTCATGACACAACGGAAGCATTCTTTCCGGATGACACGGAGGAGGAACGGGGACCGCGGCAACCGCATCAGCAAGAACCAAACTGGAATAAAGGAACCAGTCTGAAAAGCTGAACTTATCATGGAAGATGAAGCCTCATATTATTTCTTTATATAATAACAGAGAGTATTACAATTAGAAACCAAAATCAATTTATTCCTGAGGCTTTTGAATAAATGAGACCTTTTCCACAGGCCAGATGTGTCCAAGTAACACAAGGACAAGGGACTTTGACCATGTACAGACATGCAATCCTTCCTCCTTCTACCTCTCCCTCCCTCCTACCTCTACCTCTCCCTCCCTCGTCCCTCTACCTCTCCCTCCCTCCTCCCTCTCCCTCTATCTCTCCCTCCCTCCTCCCTCTCCCTCTACCTCTCCCTCCTTCCTCCCTCTCCCTCTCCCTCCCTCCTCCCGCTACCCCTCCCTCCCTCCTCCCTCCATCTCTTTCGTTCATCGCTCCCATCCTTGGCTGGTGGTCAGGTCAGCCTATCAGTTCCACATAAGCAGGGTTTGTCAGCAGGTGGGCCTCTCTAGACGTCAGCCAAACCCCAGAGAACAGAGGACCCCCCCTCTTTTCTTTTAATTTTTCATGGTGTGCTGGGTTTGACTTCAGGGGCTTTGGTCAGGTTCGGGGGACTGTGCGGTGGATGACTGCAGCAAGGGGAGGGAACGGGTGGAGCGAGGGGTGATGGAGGAGGGGGGGAGAAGGAGGAGGAGGAGGAGGGGGCAGATGTGAAGCCATGATAAAAATCTCTTCCGCTCCACCTCAGCTCATCAACAACATTTGCTGGTATCTTCTACTGAATGATAGAGATAGGGAGAGAGAGAGAGAGAGAGAGAGAGAGAGAGAGAGAGAGAGAGAAGGCTGAGCCAGGGCTGCAGGTACGCGTTTCAGGGGTGGCAGCTGGAATAATCATGAGAATGGTGTGAAAGGGAAAGCATGGGAGGGGCACAAAAGGAATGTGAGAGGGGCAAAGAAGGGATGTGGGAGGGGCACAAGGGATGTGGGAGGGGCACAGAAGAGACGTGGTAGGGTCACAGAAAGGATGTCAGAGGGTCACAGAAGGGATGTGGGAGGGGCACAGAAGAGATGTAGGAGGGGCACAGAAGGCAGCTGGAGATCAAGTTCTGAAGTTCTGAAGGAGAGATATTACTCTTGACATTATGCACTCGCATGAAGGTTTAAGGCTTTATGCACTAGCATGAAGGTTTAAGGCTATGTCTGGACCTTGACTAAGATTGATTGTGTGAGAAAATAGTCAACCAATACTTTGCCCTCTTGGGACGCGCCGTTCTTTTAACCCACGCAAAAAAAAAAAGTTTTTTATGTTGTGCAATAAAAGTGCTTTGAGATCATTTTTTTTCTGTTTTTTGTGACTAAAAGCACTACACCCTGGAGAGGAGTCAGATCTTAGATCAGACTTCTATTCCTCCGGCAATCAGACACGGGGGAATGGGCATGAAACTGCGGGTTGCACAGGTACATCAAAGAGAAGTGTGTGGGTGCGAAATAAAGAAATAAACAGGCAGAGGGAAAAAAGGTGGCCGTCTTCTATCCTCTGTGATCCTGGACTGGAAAGGTCTCTTCAGACGGGTATCTTCTGTCCTGCACCTTGTTGTTGTGCACCTCAGAACACCTTTTCTTACTAGCACCCGATCAGGAACTTTAATGATGCCTCCTAGCTGGGCCATTCCACTGAATTTCCTGTTCAAAGGTGCAGTATGTGTTTGCTGGGCTGTTGCTAAGCCCTGCCCTATCTGCTCTATTGTGAAGCACGCTATGGTCCTGCAGAAGCTGGGCTGGATGGACGGATGTGGAGCTGCGTGGTGTTGGGCTTGGTGTGACCTTCGTGGCCCCAGAGAGACACCAATGCTGTCTGCCCCGTGGCCACAGAGAGACCCCAATGCTGTCTGCCACGTGGCCCCAGAGAGACCCCAACGCCGTCTGCACCGTGGCCCCAGAGAGACCCCAGCGCTGTCTGCATCGTGGCCCCTGAGAGACCCCAATGCTGTCTGCACCGTGGCCCCAGAGAGACCCCAACGCCGTCTGCAACGTGGCCCCAGAGAGACCCCAACGCCGTCTGCCCCGTGGCCCCAGAGAGACCCCAACGCCGTCTGCACCATGGCCCCAGAGAGACCCCAACGCCGTCTGCACCGTGGCCCCAGAGAGACCCCAGCGCTGTCTGCACCGTGGCCCCAGAGAGATCCCAACGCCATCTGCACCGTGGCCCCAGAGAGATGTCCACATTCGGCCGCATTCACCCTCATGGTGTTCCAGCCCTGATAAAGCACTTATCTCTCTGCACCCAGATCTGTTCATTAGCACAGAGCATTCATCCTCTCATTCCCTCTCATTCCCTCTCTCTCTCTCTGTCTTTCTCTTTCCCTCTTTCTTCCTCTCAGCAGCAGGTAGCAGTGTTTCTGCTGACATACCAGGACAACACAGATAATAGGCCATTCATGTCCAATCAACTTCTGCTTTTGCTCTGACTGGCATTCCTACGAGCGACTGCCTGACCGGAAGTCTAGCGCATCATAATGGGGCGGAGCCAACATAATTCGCAGACTCACTGGAAATGAAATACTTAATCTGCTGGCAGGCCAACAAATACTTCCACGATTACAAAGGAGGGTGTGGAAAAGTAAACCAGAACAGTACCGCTGTGCTGTGGGGCACTACAGCTAAAAGGGGGGGGTGTATGTGCGTGTGTGTGTGTGTGTGTGTGTGTGTGTGTGTGTGTGTGTGTGTGTGTGTGTGTGTGTGTCTGCTCACACACACACACACGTACACACACACATTCAGGAGTCAGTGAGTGTGAAATGGCTGCCTGGATCGCCCTCAGCTCCCTCAGCTCCAGAAGAACCAGCCCAGCCAGCTGGCTCCCTTTCTCTCCCCGCCGAGGAGAGGCCCGCCTGGGCATTAGTCAGCTCACAGCCCTGCCGCAGACATCTGGAGGTTATTGTTCCACCGGGCAGAATTATTCCACGTGCAACAGTGTCAGGAGCTTCACTATTACACACCATCAGAGCATACCCATGCCCTATTCAACCAACATCATCTCACAACTCACAGGGGGAGATCCCTGTAAAGCACAGTTATTTCTCTTATTTTTTAAGAATTACTCCACACAAAAAGTCTAACACTGCCAGCAATGGATTAATGTTTTAATGAATGGTTCAGTGTTTTGACCTATATTGCAGTTTTCACATTTGTCACAAGCAGTCCTTTACTGCACAGCATTATTTAATTTTAACGACAGCTCCCATTTATGATTTTATCTTTAGTTACACATGCTAGCCAGTTAGCTTTATGCTAGTGACATCATGTTAACGGATGCATGCTGCCTTGCAGTTAGCCATGCTAGCACTGCTTTAATAAAAAGTACTATTACGTCAAGTGTGTTTGTGAGGGATATACCACACGACGGACTGGAGGAACCTGAACTATTTCAGCCCTGAGGGGTCGATGCTGACAGTCAGTGAAGCACACTGCAAAACCTTTCAGGCATCTTTTTCTCCCTGCTGCTAAGCCTCAGATTGCTGACAAAATATCCAACTCTTATTACTGGGACTAACTAATTCAGAACTAATTTATACTTCCATCAATTCTAAAACTTTTATTTTGAAAAACAAACAAGCATGAGTTGGCTTCAGAGAACTGTGGTCTTTTTGAGCTCTGGAATCAGGTTTTAGTATTCTGAAATCCTGTCTCAGAGGGAGCATTGGCATTATAGAGGACAGCTGTAGCTAGCTGTGCCTATTACAATACATTTTAGAGTCAGTTGTAGGTTGTAATCCACCTTTGGCCTCTTTCAAGCATTTATTCATATATATTCTGTATTATATACCCTCATCCTCTCTCTTTTCCTTTAAGCTCAGGTCCTCTAGTGGAGGTCTGGGAGCTTGAGGGTCCTGTGTAATATCCCAGATGTCCTCAGGGCTGCAGTCTTCTGGACAGAGATCTCACATGGAACCACTGTTGCCTTCACCTTCATCTTTTTTCAGCTCTCCTTTCAGCCCTTGCCATGGTGCAGCCATGATTAGTGCCTTCCAGTCTAGCCTCTCCCAACCATCTTTTCCTTTTTCCATCAGCCACGTCCGCTCTTTGCCGGTGGTATGTACCGTGCAGGGGGGTTTCTCCACACGTGATGGTTCCTGCTCCTCCTCATTCCCATCCTCCCTGGGTTTCTGCTGTCTGAGGTACTCACTAGGCACTTCATCACCTGGAGACATCTTCCTGGTGGATTCCTGGATCTTGTCTTTTTCAGCCTGGATAGTGGCTCACTCGTCTTCTGCTCCCTTCGTTTCGTTTAATGTACAGTCTCAAATCACAAACCATCCAGCAGTCTGGGATGGGAGCGCTTTTAAACACTCTGCCCAGAGACGCCGCCCACCCAACTGATGGACCGATCTATCGGCCAATCAATAACATTCCTGAAAAACGTCTGTTCAAATTGGAAAGTGAAGCATGACCATCAAAACGAATCAACACACTGATTCAACAAGACTACGAGATAAGGCATTCAGAGCAATAGAGCAATATGACCACTGCCATTCTTATCCTGAATCTCCAGATCCAAATCTGGAACGATGAGGTGCATTTGAGATAAAAAAATAAAGCGAGGTTGGATTGCGATCTGTGCAGACACAATGGTTACAACCACAAAATGTCACAAAGGAAATGTATCCTTGTCCTGTGAAATGCATCATTTCAGCATGTGAACATAGCAGAACCTTTTACAGATCACATTTGTGGTATCATTAAGTTTGGCATCGACCACATATGGACAGAAAAATCTAGACTGTGAAACAGAACAAGGCATTGGTTCCAAAATTGTCACCAATATGAAAAGCAATGAGGAGCAGGCCCACCATCATATAGACATGGGTGCAGTTTTACTGGGGACAAGAATGCAGACCAGGTGTTGCATTCAGTTCAGTTGCCCTCAAATTTGTGTCCCCCTTTAGGAAATAACATATTTGTGCATTGGGCCATTTGTGTTCACTGAAGGAAGAGGTCAATGGAAGGTTTTACTGCCATATTTCTCAAGCTAAACAAGCTAAAATAGTGCGTAACATTATAACAGGGAGAGATTTAATCTTTGTGCATATACACTATACACAAAAGGTTATGGATATTTGGCTTTCATGTGAATTTTCAGGATGAACCTAAAATACATACTAACCTTTACAGGTGAACTTAATGTGACCTTCTCTAACCTTTTGAATGCATATGTCCATGTCCGTGTTCAATGTTTCAGTACTTTTTGCACAACTTGCTGTTCCTTACCAAGGAGCTTAATGGCAAAATTCATAACAGGTGTTTGATTGGTGAATCGACTAATACTTTTCCTGGTTCAATTAGAATTGGTATTTAAACAGACCATCGTGAGATCAAGATGACACCTAACAACTGATCAACAGTTGTGAGGCTTCAAACTGGATGTTCTCAAATGCAAGTGGTCACTGAGCTTAGAGTGTCACAGAGTGTCATCAGCAGGCTGCAACTGAGATACAGAGAGACTGGAAGAGTCACACAAAGGCATAGTGGACGTCCTTTGGTCACATCCTACCCTGATGACTGCTTCATTGTGAACAGTGCCCTGCGTAACCGGATGATGAATGCCACACAACTCCAGGCACATTTAAGGCAGGTGAGAGACACCCAAGTGTCATGTCAGGCCATCCAAAACCGTTTACATCAGAGTGGTCTGCGTGGTAGATGACCTGTAGGGGTACCTGACCACACCACCAGGCACAGGCGTCATCATCTTGCATGGGCCAGGGAGCATTTACGCTGGACGAGGGACCAGTGGCCTCAGTGCTGTTCACTGATGAAAGACGATTCACGCTGAGTAGAAATGATGGCCGCCAACGATGTTGGAGACGTCAAGGAGAGCGCTGTGCATCAGCTGCTGTTGTCACCAGACGAGGTGGTGGTGGTGGTGGTGGTGGTGGTGGTGGTGTTACCACAGTGTGGGCAGGTGTGTCTAGTCAATACAGAACTGCCCTATACTTTGCGACAAGCCCATACTTCTTTAAGAACATCACTAATCCAGTCACTGTGCCTCTGCATGAACAACACAGGTCTAATTTCATCTTCATGGACAACAAGGCTCCAGCTCATTGAGGCTGAATCATTAGGTAACGGCTGCTGGAGACTGGGGAGCCTCTAATGGAGCAGCCTGCACTCTGCACACCTGAGTCCCATAGAAAACCTATGGGATCAGCTGAGCCATATAGAGGCTCGTAACTCTGTACCCCAGAACCTCAGTGACCTGAGGGCCCTTCAGGTAGAGTGGGATGCCAGAGCCTCAGCAGACAATAGGGCACCTTGTGACCAGCAGGAGGCGTCGTTGTCAAGCTGTAATTGATGCTCAAGGGCACATGACAAGTTATTGAGACATTGACATTTTTGTTGGTGAAACCCACCACTGCTTCGCTTTTGTTTCAATAAATTGTTTGAGATAAGGAATCACCATTGCATGCTTCTACTTAAATGCCCTACTTTCATGGTATAATTTCACTTTAGCGTGAACGTTTTACGTTTTCTATAAATTTCACCTGAAAGCCAAATACCCCTAACTTATTGTGAGTAGTGTATGTTTTAGTATCATAATCTAGCGCATCTATAGAAAAGTCCAGGACTAAAAATAATCATTGGCTCTGGATTTGAGACATATTGTTTTTAAATAACTTGGGTCAAATCCATGATAGATATTTTGTGTCTGTGTGCGTGGCCGTGTGTGCGTTTGTGTGTGTGTTGTAAGGTCTTCAATGGTGAACATTTATGTGGAACATCCTCCCCACACAGTGCTCAGGTGCACCGTTTCCCCTTAATGCTTCCAAGCATGTTTGCAGACCTGCACCTTTACCATCAACTGTAGGAGAGCTGAAATGCTGCCCATTCTCATATGTGGGACACACACAAACACACACACACACATACGAATTATCCATTTTCATCCTCTGAGTGGTTGAAGTGCGTTGCATGTGTCCTCCAAACTTGCATTCTGACCGGGTGTGACTTTGAGGCGGCGTCCTGACAGGACAGGACGATCACACACACACACACACACTCGGCTCTGCAAAACGGCCCTCTGAGCAAATATGTAAACAGAAGCTTATATTAGCCAGCGTGCCTCCCCAGCAACTCATCCAACAGACCGATTTGGGTTAGGGAACCGTGGGTGGCCATTTATGCTGATAGCCCTGTTCTAATCCCAAAGCCTATTTAGGACATTCATCTGTGTTTGCCGCATACGTGTGTGTGTGTGTGTGTGTGTGTGTTGGTGCCGATGTCCTTCAGCAGTTTGTCTTAGCTGGCATGGGGACGCTCCTGTGAATGGCGGCACAGAAGGCAGGGACATGTGAGGGGTTAGGGACATGGTGCGAGGGCTCTTCAGCCGTGCGCCTGCCTCCCCGGAGAACCCTTAGCCCTGCTGCACTGTTTGTCATTTCTGGGTCACTTTGGGCGCAGGGACAGGTCCGTGCCAATGGGAAGGACGTTTGCATAGAAGTGGGCACACCATGCTCAGACCTCCAGAGGGACAAATCAACCCGTACAGGGAGAGGATCGGAAAAGGGGAGAAATGGTAGGACCGCTGGCCTGTCACACGCGCACACACACACACACACACCCTGCACACACACCCGCACACACACACATTATCCATGTATTTAACAGGCACTGTTAAAAGCAGCCAAACAGCTCAGTTGTGTTATCTGGAGGCAGATCAGGTCCATCAACAGGAGCATGTCCTTTACTGCCGACTGGCTCAGACAGACATGAGCAGTTGCACCCAGAGAGGAAAAAAGAAAAATGCAATTTGCACATTTACATATTAAAATTAGGTTATGCAGTTTGGTGCATTGCCCACAGTTAAAAGTATGCTAACAACACTGAGCTCTTATTAAAGAGAGAGAGAGAGAGTAAGAGACAGAGAAAGGAGAGAGGATATTTGTGTGTGTGTGTGTGTGAAGGAAAGAAAGAAAGAAACAAAGAAAGAAACAAAGAACCAAACACAAAAAAACAGCAACTTGCTTTTAAATTGTGAAAATCACTGAAGCACAATTACTTCTTGTTCTATTAGTGCATCTCTGTGGGTGGGGTATGGGGGCGGAGTTTGAAGAGGTGGGTGGTCGTTCCAGAGTGATGGCGAGGCACTGAGCCCATTAGCTGCTCTGCTTTAGCTGGGCCGCAACATTAATTCAATCAATGTCAATTATTCCCCTCACTCCATTATTGCCATGTGTGTTGCCAGCAGAATTTTAATCCCAACCCCGCAATTCCTTCATGGTAATCCGCTCTCGTTCTGATTAAAACACCGTGGCTACAGGCAAGACACCCACGCCACATATATTACTTCAGATTTTTAAATTGCTCAGGGACACAATCGTGCTTTACAAGGTACGAAATAAATGTGAGCTGAACTTTCTCTCACTCTCACTGGGTTTCTGAACATGGGGTCCTATAATGAAATTTGCAGCTGAATGTGAGGAATCTGTCTCGGAAGTTAATAATGAAGGGGATCCCGGAGGACAAAAAGACTGCTTGATCATGATCAGCACACGATCAGTGATCACAGAGCTCCACTGGCTCTATTCAGCAGATTCCGAAAACGCTAAAGGGTCGAATCTCAACTCTGCATACATCTCCATGATCTTCACCTGTGACCGATGGTCATACGTCATTACATCATCATTGCTGACCATGTGTTCATAACACATTTAGTAGCTTTAGGAGGCCTGTGTTGCATTTGATTCTGACCTGGAGGACCGGTGGAGGGAGGGTGTGTCCAGCGAGGGCCAGTTTGACGGTGGTCTCCCAGATGTGGGTGTCCTTGGTCCCCCTGGCCGTCACCATGAACTGGACAGGCTCAGACAGGTTGGCCACATCTCGCTCCGCGTACAGAGATCCGTCTGGGCGCACCCCGAACTTGGGGTTGCTGCTCTCGAAGCTGACCCTCTCGCCCAGACGGCAAGACTCGAACTTCACTGAAGAGAGAAGAACAGGGAGAGTCAAAGTTGGAGAAGGTCACTGAGTCATGAGACAGCAACTGGCCATCCGAGCAATCCATGGCAGTAACATTTGGTCTAATCGCTCTCTACAGAGTGAGACACATTTGGCTGTTTAGATGAACAACTTCCGAACAAGACAGCATGGCTTATATGGCATAAAAAGACATTAGACTAAGCCTCTCATTTACAACGGTCTCGTGACATAATGCCGCACTGTCATTTGCCAAATCACACATTTGATGACAGACTTTATATGTTCTGAGAACAACTGCTGCGTGTGTGTGCGTGTGTGTGCACATGTGACGAGGATGAAGGCGCGGACAGAGTCTGTGGTCCATCTGCTTGACATCATAGGAACCAAAGGATCAACCACCCACACAGAATCAGGGAGGAAGAGGATGAAAGAGATCTTTCCACTGAAAGACAAGGCCATGGCTATGTCCCTACACTACACACACATACACACACATGCATATATAATATATATATATATATTATATACAATATACATATATGTCATTCTGGACATAGCATAGTCCTGTATAAAGCACAGAGATCTGCTGCACTGGTACTGATTCATACTTCATGTTCTGCTTCAGTGCTTTGCTGTCTTTGCACTAAACAAAATAGAAAAATAAAATAGGAGTAGATGAAGGGGGGAGGAGGGGAGGGGAGGAGGAGGGGAGGGGAGGAGGAGGAGGAGGAGGAGAATAAAACGAAAGAAAAGAAAAACCTCCCACACTTCCAGCCCTGCAAGCGCGTCCCCCCCCCCCCCCTCCTGCGTCCGAGCGCACGTAGCACGGCGTCAGCGACCTGGGTGCGCGACTGCGCCTCAGCCGGGTCACGCAGAAACGAGTGCAGAGCGCAGGGATATTAATCATGCGTTTGGCTGCTCTCTGCGTCCGCAGCGCCTTTGGATTATTCTTGTTAATAGTGGCAGATGGTCTTCTCACAAACACCTGAGGTAGACTACTACAGGTGTACTTAGCATGCCCAAAGGAAAGGAGGGATGGGGAGAGAGAGAGAGAGAGAGAGAGAGAAAGAGATTGTAAAAAAATAATTGTAAACTTCATCTAAACTTCAAAGGCAAAATTTGAGTTCTAGAATTTGCAGTTCACCAATTGACTACAGCCTATTTTTCTATCCCTCCTGGTTGTTGCTACTAGCATCTGTTAAAGGCTGAGCTTCTACTGAATTCAGCTTTGATAAGTGAACAGGTGGTAATAAGACAGTCCAAAGTCCCTTTCAGGTGGTTATCTGCGTGCGCCAGACCAATCACTCTGATTCTCCTCACCCAGTAGGTGTTTGCATCCACAGAAGAGTCCACTGGCCCCTGACCCAGAGAACACACAGCAACATACTGCAAACATGAAGAAGCCTGTTTGACTCTCTAAGGCGAGGAGTCAAACGCAGTAATTAAGGCTTTAGTCGAGTGGAACACAGCAGTGCAGCTCCATGCAATTTACCCTACAAATGCACCCTAAATAATTTGGAGTTTTCTCTCTCTTCATCTCTCTCTCTCTCTCTCTCTCTCTCTCACACACACACACACACACACACACACACACACACACACAAACGCATTCGCACACTCTCTCACTCTTCCGTGAATTAAAGGACGAGAGGAAGAAGAGCATGTCTGATTTTATCTGTCTTCCACCCTCCTGCTGATAAAAAGATGAATTCAGCTCATAAATCAGCAACAGAACAAAGCATTTCTTATGAGCTGTTTTTCTCAAGAATCCCACATGAGTGACTGCCCTCCAGGATGCATGTTTTATTTTTTCATTTTTATCACACTATTGATCCAATTTGGGACTCAGCTTGCTGTCACAACACTGCACCGAATAACACGCTAATAATGTATTCACTCTATTAATCAACAGTAAATAGTCATTTAGACTCTATTAATCAGTAAATAGTCATTTACTGTAGAGGTTTGTGCTGAGTAATTGTATGAAGGAGGAAATGCGTTCTGTTTGAAATGTCGGCCTTCGAGCACATGCAGTCCTTGTAAACAACACTCAAAACAACCCAAAGCGCTGTAAAGCACTCAAAGCAAGCGAACAAAACAGAACACAAGCCACGATCGCGTAAAGATGGTCTCGATATTTCACGGTTTCAAACCTCAGAGCGCGGAAACATTCAGTACTTTTCCGATAACGTCTTACTACGCAAGTGAGACAAGGACCCAGGCAGCCCTAGCAGTTTTACTGGTGATAAAAAGACTTTGTTTTGACTGACAGCTAAATTAGGATTCCGCACCTTCACAAAACATCAGTAAAAACGTACCATGGGAACAGCAGTGAGGATTAGGGAAGGCGAGACATGATTTTTTCGCAAAACGATACAGGGCAATCATCTGTCCCGTAAATGAGGCTAATTTGCTTTAATGGAAAGAGCTAATTATGGCCAGCAAAGCCTGATTCTCCAGCGCTCAGAGCCCAGGGACTCGTGCGAAGGTGTCTGCACGGGAGAAAGTGTGAAGCGTCTCTGTACCCTGGCAACCGCTGTCTGCAGGACAGGAGCGTTGGCATGGGAACAGAAGAACATACCCTGCACGGAAGCATTTTGTTCGGACAGACGTGCTTTGATCCCTATCAGGGCACATCGCCAAAATATATCCTCTCTCCCATTCTCTCTCTTTCTGTCTCTCTGTCTTTTTCTCTCTCTTACCCTCTCTCTCTATCTATGTGTGTGTATTTCATGTCTACACTTACAGCTTATAGAGATGCTTATCACAGGCCTTTATATCAAAACATTTAGTATTTTGCCAACGCTGCTTTTCTTTTATCACCTTTACAAATAATCGAAAATTCCTTTAATGTAATATATTGCACTGGGGTTTGGTATCAGTTGGGTTACAATGTAAAAATACATACTGAAACTTCAGTCACCTGAAATACAGTATGTGCTTGCTTATTTTAACTACTGTGTAAGTTTCGTTCTTTAAACGATTACACATAGGCAGTGACAAATGCATTTAAACTTTTGATTTAAAGCGTCTTGCGGTATGACTCTCACTGTAGTTCTGACGTGCTGTTAACACCCTACCAGGTTCAGAAACCATGGCTGACAAAAGCTTTAGCCATATTTCAAAGTCTGACATTTTCTTCTGGGCTGCTGTGAAAGAGGTGCCAACAGGAGAGAGAACAAAAGGCAAGAGAGAGGAAGAGAGAGAGAAAGAAAGAAAGACAGGAGGAGAGAGAGGAAGAGAGAGAGGAATAGAGGGCGAAAGAGAACTGGAGAGAGAAAAGGAAAGAGAGAGGGGTGGGTGAGAGGGAGAGGGAGAGAGGGAGAGAGAGAAAGAGAGAGAGAGAGAATGGGGGAGAGGCTGAGAGGCAGAGAGAGTGAGACGGTGAGAGTGAGACAGAGAGATCACAAATGACTATCCAGCTGAGTGTGAATGGAGTTGCTGCCAGTCCTGTTCTTATGTCCTCTCTCTCTCTCTCTCTCTCTCTCACTCTCTCTCTCTCTCTCTCTGTCTGTCTCCCTCTCTCTCTCTCTCTCTCTCTCTCTCTCTCTCTCTCTCTCTCTCTCTGTCTCTGTCTGTCTCCCTCTCTGTCTCTCTCCCTCTCTGTCTCTCTCTCTCTCTCTCTGCCTCTCTGTCTCCATGCCTTTCCTCCAGGAGGGGTCTTTGCTCATTCTGCTGTCTCACTCTCCCTGCATTCACGGCAGAGAAGCTCTTTGAGCTGCAGACGTGTAACACTACGAGCTGGAGATAAACCGATGTCACCTTGTTCTCAGGTGATGACGATATCGAACAATATCAAGCAGCACTTGGTGGTGACAGAACTCCTGAACCAAACAATAAGGTAAACCTTCCGTGCTGACCACTGGACAGGTGCATACAAGCAGCAGAAACAGATGTGAGATGGCGATGAAATCGTCGCTCTCCCCCAGGTTCATCAGGCTTCTTAGCAGGCTACATTTTCCAACAGGTGCCCTCGACAGACTGGGTGCAGTACCCTCGGCACACTGGCTGCATTGACCTGGGTAGACTGGCCATATTATCCACAGCAAACTAGCTATACTAAAAAATCCTGCAGGCTTGCCACTCACCAGGAGCACGTCGCTGTACTCAGAGGCTCAGAGGAATCCACTGGGAATCAGACGGGCAGATTGTTGATGGAGCTCAGCTCTGCATTCGTAGCTTTTCAATTTTCCACAGTTTCTCTTTATGGACACTTTTCCATCTTTGTGTTATGACATTATTTGATGATTATTGACCCATGTGTTGCCTACACTGGTACACAGTACACACAGCATCAATGCTAGTGTATCAGTCTCAGTTCACACTAAAGCAGGACTTTAGCCGCACAAGAGAGGCGAGAGGTTCTCTGTTGATTCCTACTGGCTGAGAGGCAAGTTCTATCTGATACCATCTCTCCCCACGTTCCCCACACCTGACCGAGCCCACCTGGCATGCCACCACACACACACACACACACACACACACACACACAGTCTACATGCTGGAATGCCCGGTAGGGTCCTAAGGTTTGCAAGTTGAAGTCTGTGTCGTTCCGCTTGGCTTGCCCAGAATGCTGGTGGACACTGTGTTCAGCCGGGCGCACCAAGGCAAAAGGACATAGGGGACCAAGCCACACACACACACACACACACACACACACGCACACCCTGGTGAACCTTCCACCTTGTCACGTTAGATGTCAACTATCACGCTCGGTGGAACATGCAGCTTCCCTGTGCCCTGCCCCGGCCAGCCCTCTCCTGTTCCGTGAAGGTTGAGCTGTGCCTAATCTGAACGCAACCTGGGCCTAATCTGAATCTGAATGTGACCTGGGCCTAATCTGAATCTGAATGTGACCTGTGCCTAATCTGAATGTGACCTGGGCCTAATCTGAATCTGAATGTGACCTGGGCCTAATCTGAATCTGACCTGGGCCTAATCTGAATGTGACCTGGGTCTAATCTGAGCGGGGTCTAATCTGAGCGAGGTGGCGTGTGCACACAGCTGCATGGGTTTCTCAGTGTGACCCGCAGTAAACGCCATTCGCGTGTTGCAGACAGCAGAGAGAAGGCGGTTCCTGGCGCCAGCCCTGATGGGGTGGGGGGGAGATCATACAGCTCCCCGCCGCCGCTGAAGCGTCTCAGCCGAGCGGCGTGCAGGTTAAAAGCAGCTGACCACAGGTTAAAAGCAGCTGACCACATGTGGACTCCTACAGGACTGTTCTCCAGCTCCTTACTGAACCACCTGAAACGCCTGCTGATTACTTTTCCCCTTCTTGCCGTCTGCTGGCTGAGTGGGTTGTTTAATAAAAACAACAAATGCACTCTCTCTTTCTCTCTCTCTCTATCCCCCTCTCTCTCTCTCTATTTCCCTCTCTCCCCTTCTGACTCAGGGGGAGATAGGGTGTGCAGAACAGAGGTGTCAGAGTGTTTTCAGGGTTATGGTGACTGCAGTCAGAGAGGAAGTGGAGATCACAAACCCAGTTCTGATTGGTGCAGCTTGGGGGTCAGGGCCCGACATACTTACTCAGGTGGTGAGAGCACATTTCACCAAGTAAGGACTATTTTACATGCGGGTCACTTCAGCAGAATCTCCTTATTTCCGTTATCCATGCATGACCCTATTGGACATCTGAGGTTCTATAACGGTTGTGGAGTGTGTGTCCTGTTTCCTGCTTGAGTGAACCACCTAATCATTGCTTCCTTCGCTGTGGCTGTGGGAACGGGATTTGGGGCTCTCCACGTGAGAACAGTGTCTAAACGGCTCGCACATCACATAAATCACACGTGAACCAAAATCACAAGTGAACCACACGTTCAACAAGCTCTGTTTGGATTCCTCCTGCGATCCTCCTGCGAAACTGTATCATCTTTTTGTGGCAAAAAGAAAAATAAATAAAATGTGTGTAGAATGGGTTTAATCAGAGTTGTAGAGATGAGTGAGAAATTTTTTTTTCTAGTAATATTTCCAAAAAAAGAAACAAACAAACATTCTCATTTGCTCAGTATAACACAAAACAGCTGTGAACGTGCTGCTTCTGACGGTTCCAGTGCTTAGGCTAAACGCCCATTATAATGGACCCACGCGAATTCAGGAGTCAATCAGAACATGTCTGACAGTGGCACAGAGTCCACAGAGTCTACAGGCTGCACGCGTCCAGATGGTGGGGTGTGAATCAGAATAAAGAACAAAGATGGGACCAGCCGATTGTCTGGGGTTCAGCCTTCAAAGAAAAGACAAGATCTGCGTAAGACGTGTGTTTAGAACAGACAGAAAGAGATACGGTCACAGTGATTTCATGCATAAGGATTCACGTTATAAGCATACAGGTAGACGTCACCAAGGCGTAAGGGCTTTTTACCGAGGATGATGGGAGCAGCATGAGGAAGAACTGCGGGAAAGTAAGTGAAACTTTCCGTCGTATGATAAATCTCACCACATAGTGCCTGCAAGGCCATCCGACAAAGTTCTCTCATATAAAAAAAGATACTGGTTCATCATAATAATCTTGTTTTAAGGAGGAGAAGAGTCATGCCTGGAGGCTGTGTTGACTGTTATCTTATAGCACAATGCAATATCTCCACACCGCCTTAAGACAGATCACCCCTGCTGGTGGATGTTTATGATAAATAGCACTGAAGGCAAATAGATGGGAATGGTGATGAGATGGGCTCTGTGTGCGTGTGTGTGAATGTCTAGTGTGTATACTGTACTGTTTTAGGCCACCATTAGAATTGCAGTTTTAGCGAACGGTATAATGACCAATAATATAAAATTATTTCTCAGCCTCTTTATTAAGACAAACAGAAAAAAAAAAATCAGGTAAGATTTAAAAAAAAAAAAAAAAAAACATTTGCAGAAAATAAGGGCTTCTACAGGCAAACGTCAGTATTTAATAGGACCTCCCTTGGCCACCAAGCTCATCTTGAACTCTGTGACTGTCCTGAAGGTTTCTGAACTAGTCTTCTGGGACACTACACACTACTTCTTCCCGTAAGTTCCTGCTAGCTCAACTGTAAGAGGTCACACTAATGACTTGCCACTGTAGACTATAGAAGCTACGGGAATTTGAGCGTTTTTATAATACTGCCTACAAATTTCCTGTATTTTCTGGTTCTAATGAAGTGCAACGTTTCAGACTTTAACGTTTCAGGAGGAGGGCACATGCAACAGTGGGCAGGGTTCTTCCAGAGTCAGGCTGGAACTCCGCCTGATCGCCACACCTATGTGGAGGGCACGTGATTTACGGGGCATGAAGGAAAACTGACATTAAATGAACAGGAAAGTAGAACTGATAAATAATAAGGGTGACTTATCAACAGAACTCAGAACACTGAACATTAACAGTATACAGAATAACAGAGAACATAGAGACAGACCAAACAGAGCAAACCTAGAAAGAAGAACAGTAAAGCTGAAGGGACACCACAAACCAAAATACTCACAAGTCTATATCCAGACAGGGACTACATAAAGAACTGCAACTAGGACCAGTAGGGAGTTACAAGGTGGAGTAGGAACCATAATCTAAACACAAAGGATCAAACATGGACATAAGGGAAATGATGAGAACCTAGATCTTCATAATCAAACAGAGAAGCACAACGACCCACAAAGAAATAAAGAAAACAAGGTAACTATATACTGAGCTAATGAGCACGGTGAAATAAGGAACAGCTAAAAACAATCACCGGGGGTGTGACTAGACTGAACGAAAACTATGGCAACGAAAAACAAAGGCGGGGCTAAGGACCAAACAGACAGATAGGGGCGGGGCAGACCTGACATGAAGAGAATGAACAATAATTATATATCATTATATCATTGCTAACAACAAATATAATGGCGGCCTTTTTGCACAGTACTGTATATGTATGTGTATGTGTGTGTGTATTTGTGTGTGTGTGTGTGTGTGTGTGTGTGTGAGAGAGAGAGAGAGAGAAAGAGAGGAAATGTAGTCCATATTTCATTGAACAGACTTTAAATGAGACACCTTGAAAACTCTCAAAAATCACATGTAAGAGGGGGTGCCCATCTTGGCCCTGAACCGGCAGCGAAGATGACAATTCAAGAACACAAAAGGACATAAACGGAAATGTCATCTGCAGGAAGGCGTTGTTCACCGGTCCGCGCCGCACTCCATCTTTACACGACCCGGCGGGCGGCTCTGCGGGAGGCCGTTTTGATAAACACCGCGCCAAACGGAACAGCTCCCCCCGGACAGTACCGGAGTGGTTTTGGAGGGTAATCAGCGTTTAATTTGCCTCCCACTCTGCCCTACTTTATCTGCTTTGAACATTTGATCTTCTTCTCTGTGCTGCTTTCAGGCAGGGTGACCAAACCCTTCTGCCAGAGCAGAGCTGTGCCGTCCGTCTGCCGACCCTGCAGGCGCGAGGCTGCCCGACGTCCCTCGCCGTCGAGGAGACGTTTGCATTATGAACGTGTTGACTTCATTCATTCATTCGTCTGTTCATTCACACACTGCGTATGTTTACAGAAAAGGAGGAATGTGAGAAGTCAGAGTTTGCCATTGTAATTCAAATAACCGTGGATTCTTGTTTAGCTGGCATACTGCTCCATTAACACAAGCTGTTCCCTTGCTGGCTCGGTCCCATGCTACTGTGCAATCGGCCTCATTGTCTTGGCACCTGGATACGTTGCACCACTGAGATTGGAGCCGCAGTGCCTTTTGTAAGAGAACAGGGCACGTGTTTCACCTACGGGTCAAGGCATCTGTTCTGAGCCAATCAAATTAACCACAGGAGCATGATGAGGCGGGATCTGCTGCAGCGAATCAAACGCCTCCATTGTGTGCAGTGTTCAACATGGTTCAGATCAGTTTCTGCTCCAGGGGTTGCTTTCAATCTCCACACTTGTGCACTCTGAATACTCTCCAAGAACTTCCAGCCAAGCAGGTTCAGGGACTGAACAACCAGTGACACTAAAACTGGACCAGACACAGGCTCCATTGAAGACTAATAATACAATGGCTAGAATCTAGACTTCTGTGGAAATTCACTTTGATTCATATCTCAATAACAGCTCATCTGTTATTATTTCATACAATCCACTGCACTTTCTCCTCCATGCTGACAATTATGTTCCTTCTGTAGATTTACAACTTCAATATAATCGTTATCGTTCCTGTTCCAGTCTTGATCTGTCCGTTTAATAAAATTAAGAATATGACCCTCTGCCTTGAGATTGAAGCTATGACCCCGCTCAATCTAATCATTCCGTTTTAGATGATTTGAATATTTCCCAGAAGTCCCCACTGGCAGCAGAGAAGTGTCAGCACATCAGTCCTTTATTATTCTTTAGTGGCTCGTAAAAGGGGGGAGAGTTGGTGGTTTGGGGGGGGTTGCACAGCTGATGATGGACAGGCCCTTCACACTGACACAGAATTGAACCCACAATGCAACGGGAACTGGTACAGGTGGTGACATGACCAAATGTTGTAAATTATTCATAACCTGTTATGTTCCTGTCCAAGAAAATGTCACTCAAAAATACCTGTAGCTATGTGCTAGAAAAGTGAAAGAAAAGGCGAGAGAGAAGAAGGAGAGAGAGAGAGAATAAAAGAGAATGAGAGGAAGCATGGAATACTTAAGGCCTCAGTCAAAAATGACCAAAATAAAGCAACAAAGCTGCAGCTGGCCCAGGGTTTCTTAACAAAGCACAGTGGCCGCCGATACCAGTAAGGGTTTAATACCGCAATCTCAAAACCTCGCCTGGAAGCTGAAACAACCCCTGTGTGATGTTTTAACGTATCAAAGCTTTCTGTTTCTCCACCGCCCAGAAGAATGCCTTATATTACGGCGGCATCATTTCCAAATGACGTGCCCGCATCTTATCAATCCGAAGCTAAATTCGCACTGTTTAGACATCAAAAGACAGGACACAAAAGTAGCTGTGTGAGGCCGATTTAACCAGCCTTTATACTAAAATATTCAATAGCACAGCTTAAAATATAGTGAAAGAGAATCAATATTTCCTTCAACAGAGGCATGACATGGAAGTGGTCAATGACATGTTCAAAAATGAATCCATATCTCTTGCCCCAGAGTTATTCTTTGAAGCGGTAGAAGCCCAATCCAGAAATATCTATTAATCTGGGAGCCTAATTTATCTGTGACACCTCTCTCACCCATCTCCTCTTTAGAGCTTTTGATCTCTCTCTCTCTCTCTCTCTCTCCAACCAACATGAAGATGTTTCATGTCAGAAAAGGAGAGGAAAAAAAAAAAAACATCAGAGAGCTAATGAGAGAGAAATCTGGATGAGACCCTCTTATTAAATTCATTGTGCTTCGAGTGAGTCTGCAACCTGAAATTAAAGGTGAAAAAAAGAAAGAAAAAGAAAAAAGAAATGAAAGGGAAAAAATGTGGGGATCAAATTAATGTTACATGCTCTTTTAAATATGGCCTGTTCGAAGTGTGAAAGGCAGTGAAAAGCACAAGACTGGGGCCTGAATGTGTCTAATGAGGCACTACTGCACTAACTTAAAACGCATATGCATAAACACACAAACACATGCACACAAACACAAACGTATGCGCAGGCACGCAAACACGTTTAGCACACACATTTATACACTCGCACGTGCGCACACGCACACACACACACACACACACACACACACACAAGGTCACTCTCTCCAGGAGTTGCTATCTAAACTGATCTCCTCAGCTGGTGTGTGATGCAGGTCTTCCTGTGTTTGCTGCTCTTATGGGGGGGGGGTTCATTTTCTCAGAGCATAAAAGCACAATGGGCGAGTCATCTCTGCCGCTCCTGCCCCCCCCCCCCCCCCCAGGGCCAAACTCTCATTCTTTACGGCTCTGTGAGTCATCGAGGAACAAATTGTCGCCGAGGTACGACACGCTCGTCTGTGTGAGTGAGGTCGTCCGCCTCTGACTCCGCTTTCTTTTCGCTCATTGATCACGAAGCTGACCTCAGGAAGGCTGCGACGGCTCCCGCCATTCCGGAACGTTACGGGTTCTGTTCGTCTCTCCGTTTTGCGGTATTTGTTAAAACGCGAATGCGGTGCGCTTTTCAGTACAAAGAGATTCACCTGCTTAGAACATGAGCACACAGTAGCACGACAGACACAGCTCCATTTGGAGCCTTGATGGGTTCTTTTCTGGCTTTTAGGCCACTGTGACATAGCTGTGCCATCCACTTCTAACCACTTCTTGTAGTGCTTGGGGCCACTGCCTCCTCTCACAGCCATACAGGAAAGAAATTGAGGCTATATGAGTCCTGGACCCTGCCAAACATTTGGGTCCTGGACCTGAATCTCTGAGACATTAACATAAAAATGCAGAAAAACAGCCCACGAAAACAAACAACCGACCAGAGCTGTGTGTTCACCACGCGTCCCCATAAAACATATATCATGTACTATGAAATACAAACATATTCCATAGAATATTTATAGATCCTGCAGGGACCTGTAACAGGGAACCAAATTTCATATATGAAAGCACCGGTAACCTGAAAGTCCAGAATATTTAATCCGGCTAGTGGCAATTCTGTGACTGTATTAATACCTAAATGCTGGAGGAGTAGGCAGGTCAGGCACAGAAACAAATAAAAACAAAGCCTTCAACTTATGGACCTGATAAAACATTCATACGTGTGTGTGTGCGTGTGTGTGTGTGTGTGTGTGTGTCTGAAAGAAGCTTATGTTGGTTATGCGTTATGAATGTAAGACCTCTAAGCTAATATGTTACCATAAAATCTAAGAGTTGGTTCAAAGCACCCTGCGAAGAGTAAATCTGACTGGACTGAAGCAGTAAACGATTTCTGCGCCTAGGCTAATTTGGGTAGCCGTGTTATGAGAGCAGAAAGCTATCCGTGTTTGGTCAGCAATTTATCAGAATCCAAATACCGGTCCCAAAAGCTCAGAAGAGAAAACAGTGCCAGCACGTCAGCGAGCTTCGGACTTCAAACGGTAGCCGGCGGAAGTCTCTTAGTCTCTTTTGAGCAGCTCCAGACGGAGGCGAGCTCAACCGCCTAAACGTCATTCCCACGTGTGCGGCGCGTGAGTTTAGTTTAGCTAGAACTTTCTGGCGTGTTCAGCTGCAGCGTAGCGGGAAAATTTATTACCGTTAATTCTGCGTTGGCACTGCAACTGTTAGGGCAAGCTAAGCGAAATCCTCCTCGGATGAGATTGAAATTTGCTACGGGTGTGATAAGCAAAAAGGGTGACAATACTTCACATGCTTAAGGCATTATACAAGCACAATGCGTTGCCAATCTGGTTTTACGTTACTTTTCTTCTGAATCACAATGTGGAAACCCTGACTTAAACATTCAACAAATATCTGTAGTGAGGACTTCAAAATGTTATCTCTATCCAAATGAGATTAAGATGCCACATTGTTATCACTGTTATCATTGTTATACAAGAGAGATCTATCCAATTAATTTAGCACATCATAACTACATGTACGGATGCTAGTATATAGAAGTGTAGTACTACACCCTCAATGCTCAAATGGGGAGTCCATTCTTAACTAAACCATAACTGATCTGTGAAATGCATTCAATTACTGGAGGGTATTTCATACAAAAAAAGAAAAGAAAGAAGGAAAGAAATTGAAACGTCAAGATGCTTGTCAGAAAAAAGCACAAGTGTCATTTTTATTGTGTCTTTTTAAGGCCAAAAATGACTAACAATGCAGCAACTAATCTGTCATTTTCACTCACACGGGAAGAAAGGCTGATTAAATTCATTACACTTTGACTTTGAAAAAAGAAAACAAAAGGGGCCTTCTTGCCTTCTCTCAGGAAAGAAGACATGCTTAGGTAGAGAGAGAGAGAGAGAGAGGGAGAGAGAGAGAATAAAAGACTGGGGAAACTGAAATCAGGAGAAGGCATGCTTAGGTAGACAGAGAGAGAGAAAGTCAGAAACAGGAGGAAATGAAAAGGGAAAAAGAAAGAACAAGAGATTTAGAGAGAAATGAGAGAAAATGAAATCAGGACGCTATTCAGGGCAGCTCATGGTATCTACACATTGCCTGGTTCTCATTCATGGCTTGGAGTGCCAGTAGGAAAAGAGAGATGGGGGAATGTCTCAGGTCACAGGTGTTACAGAGGCGTGTGGGAGCAAAGCCATGGACTGTGAAGCGCTCCTAAACCAGGATTTGGACCTGGGAGGGATTAGGATGGTCCTATCACGAAGCCGTTGGCGGTGGGAGGCCACAGTGAATGCATAATTCCAGAAACAAACAAACCCACGTCACCCGCTCCCCTGTACGAACTAATCCACCGCGCCATCCTGCGCTTTGCATCTCCGACCTAAGAAACACCAGCGGTATCGATGATCAAAGTTACGTGACTCACTGGTTTGTCACGATCCATTTCCATGCTAATTTCCATCAGTGTGAGTCAGGGGCTGAAGTGCTCTGCTTGTTACACTGGCAATGTTCATGTTTTTGACAGCCTGTGATAGGTACCGCAGTTGAAAGGGTAGGAGAGAAGCCATCACCGTCTCTTCACCAAGCACTAACCGTAACACAGGAGCTGGAGGTCAAGCTAAACCTTTGGCTAAATGCTATCAGAAGCACGCAACATCAAAAAAATACAGTCTGCCCAAGCAGACCTCACAAAGCTGTTCTACAACCAAGAGGAACATCATCTGTCAACACAAAACCTCCACTCATCTCCTTGAGCTGCACCTCCTGTTTTATCTACACCTTTCCACAGGAGAAGAAATAAAGAAATAACTTTTCCTGTCAGTTTTTTTTTTTTTTTTTTGGTGGGGCCTCTCTTAAATCCCTTGTACGTTGTGTCATGTGCCGCGTGTCCCTCTGGTACTCTGAGGCCAGAGTAAGAGGTGACTGTGGTGTCTCCTCTGGGCTGTTTTCTTCAGCCTGCCCAAGGTGGAAGGAGATAAACTGCCAATGTCTGAGAAGCTGTGGACGCAGATTAGCAGTGAGCAGGAGAAAAATAAAGATATAGTGGTCTGAAGCCTCTTTCTCAAATATACTGCCTGTGGGGTTCTTTTATACCCACACACACACACACACACACACACATATATACACCTGCATACATCTGTCACAAACGTAGATAAGGTAACACACATTACAGGAAGGGATAACAGCCTGCATGTGTGTGTGTATGTGTGTGTGTGTGTGTGTCAAGTGCTGCCAAGTTATGTATGTGTAGGCTTAGTGATAAAACCACGTAAGAAGGACAAGCCTCCCGGCTGACAGCAATGGGACCTTTAGTTCCGCTGGCAGAGCATCTGCCTGGCATGTGAATGACAGCTCGGGCGACATTTTTACACTGGTGGGTACATATTCTTAGATCTAAAGAGCTGCGAAACGTGAGACAGAGTAGATATAAAACCCCAAAATACTGCTCCTGCTCTGGATGGGTTGCTGTCGCTGCCCTTTTAAGGTTCCCCGTGCCAGCGTGGCAGGAATGGTGGAATAGATTAACAGGGCTTCTCAAAAATGCCTGTTTTCCCTCCAAATTTCTTTTGTCTCCAATTGTAAGTTTCTAAGTAATTAGTGTCATACACAAACTACTCTGAATTCTTCAGCACATGGTGTGTAAGTCGTGGGGGTGTTGTGCAGGTGTGGGATGAGGAACGTGTATGTGGATGAACTAATGCTCATGGCATCACAGAGGGAAACAAAAGTGTTAAGACATCGTCATGAATGAGCGAGAGAGGGTTCAGTGTGATCCTCACTCTACCACTTCACAAAGATCCATGATGCTTCTGGAAAACATGGACCTGGTTGGCAAGAGGAAGTTTCCGGGTGGGGTGGGGGGGATGGGAGGATGCGTGTGTGTTTTTATATGTAATTAATGGTCAAAATGACCTAGATTAAGTTAAAATGAATCAAAATTAAGTCAGAATGATCTAGATTAAGTCAAAATGACTTATTCTGAAACACTCAACTCACACTTTCACTTTTATTCACACAGAGTTCTGATGTGCCACACAATCAAATGTAAAACTCACTCCTGAAGTAATACCTCACTACTTACAATCCTACAGGTCGAGTTAAAGGGGGGGGGGAGACAGAGAAAGGAAGAGCCTGGGTGATCACATTATTCTGAAAATGGAGAAAACAGCAGAACGCAGGCTGCTCAGATGGCATACGGTGGGAAACAAAATAAATAAATACATAAAAATCAGTTACTACTGAAGAGAAGAGAAGGTAGCAGCACAGCAGTGCGGAGAGGGGGGGGTTAAGAAGTCAGCAAACAGAGCAGACTCTTGCACCAAGGCCAGCAGCACACACACACACACAGGCATTAAAAATGCATGTCAGCCTGATCAAAAGAGCAAATGAGAGCTGCATTCCTGCACAGGTGAGACGCACACCCACACACCTGTCTACGCTCTCTCATACACACACACACACCTGTCTACTCTCTCTCTCATATACACGCACACACCTGTCTTCTACTCTCTCTCTATCTCTCTCTCTCTTCAACTCTCATACACGCACACATACACAAACATACATACATAAGAAGAGATTGCAGGTGAGTAATTACAGTGTATTGTACAGGATGTGTATATATATATATATGTATAGCTGTGAAATGCACACACATAAATGTATATGTATATTACAGACATTATAGCCACCATTTACAACACAAATGAGTTACAATGCAAATGTCATTTTAATGTGAGTACACGTACTTTCATTAGTACACGTACTGCAAACTAAGAATGTGCTAAATAAACAATTCATGTGTAACAGTGAAAACCTTGTAGGTGACTACAGTATGCTGCACTGGTAAATGTCTTACACCTCTTCAAACAGTATGCAGATTAGTACTCTGCTTCTGCACGATTCTCGCCCTGTCTTGGGAATTTCTTGGGAATTTCTTTCCGATGCATTGTACATTTCTAACTCAGACACCAAGTTGCTGTTTTTCCTTTGAAGAAGGAACATAGAACATAGAAGTTCATGCTGCTATTTCTCATGATTGTACTGAGTGTACATTGACCCTTTTAAAGCAAGAGCTTGCCAAATATGCCTAATGCTAATTTGTCACTTAAGCTATTCCCTTTCATTTACAGTAAGCAACATCACCATTTTAGACTGGACTTCTCCTCTTCTGTGTTTAACATTGTAAGATTTCTGTTTGTGTCATATGTATTTGTATATTTGTATCATAATGTCATCTGTATGCTCCTCATTTTAATTGCTTTTGGCTGGTTAAAAGAAATTTGAATACAAGTGAATTGTTTAAATCAATTAAATGAATTAAAATGAATAATGCAAATGCACCATGTTGTAGAAACAAGCGCGCAATAAAGCCCATGCTGAAAAAGTCTGCATTGCTATTCAGTTGCATATGTGTAAACAGGTGAATGCAACAGCAACTCTATTTCCACGCTTGCTTTGCATTTAAATGGATTACTCAGATTGGGCTTAAAGCATTCTGCAATGTCCTTTGAAAACGGCATGATCGCATGTGCCGGGGGGGCGTGTCAGAACATTGCCAAGAAAGTGGGCTTTTTGAAGGTGTAAATCCTGGAAGTGGACATGAATGGACCAGAACACAATACACCTCATCAAAACCTTCGCCGTTCAGAGGGTGGAGCTTGGCCAGCGGACATGGAGGACGTGGGGGGGGGGGGGCTCATTTAGGATAAATCACTAGTTCGCAGCCTGACAGGACATCACCATGCAATTATGAGGGCCCGCGGCCAATTTCGGCACCCACGATGCATCACTGGCTTCTCTATGTGGGTTATGACAGCGGAAGACCACGTAGGGTACCTGTCCTGTCCCTAACAGACTGCCAAAGACATTTGTAGGGGCCTAAGACACATCAGTACTGGACTGTCGATGAGCAGAAACAAGGGTGTCTTGGGTAATTACACCCTGTTCCACCTGCACCCTCACAATAGGATAAATAACCCATGTCGATAGACCCATCATTCATGAATACAACAACACAGGCAAGTGGGTGGAGGATTAATGGTTGTGGGTAATCCAGGTGGCATGTGCCTGGTCTATTCATGCGTGTGCATCCACATGATATGAGATCGGTGGAGACTGGGTTCAGACATTCATGGACACCATTTTCCCTCGAGGGATGGGCACTTTCCACAAGGTTCCGCTCGCTGTCAAACTTCACTCGGGATTGGTTGGAGGTTGGAGGAGCACACGAGGAACCTCTCTGCCTCACTGCCATGACGTTAATAATAATGCTAGTGCAGATCATTACTGCAGAGGGCTTTCCATACTACATCCACTCAGACCTCTTAGGGTTGTGGATGGAATCCAGAAACATTCTCCTAATCAGTGTTCATGGTGTTTTTCTGCCACTTTAGGTATGTGTATGTGTGAGTGTGTGTGTGTGTGTGTGTGTGTGTGTGTGTGTGTGTGTGGAGTAAAAATGATGCAGAAGTCTCCAAGATTTGTTTGCTTAAAGACAAGAGATTCGTTTGCATGGAAGAGAGAATCGTTTGCATGGACAAGAGAATCATTTGCATGAACGAGAGAATCGTTTGCATGAACGAGATATTCGTTTGCATGAACGAGAGATTCGTTTGCATGAACAAGAGAATCGTTTACATGAACGAGAGAAGCATTTGCATGAACGAGAGAATCATTTGCATGGATGAGAGAATCGATTGCATAGACGAGAGAATCATTTGCATGGACAAGAGAATCGTTTGCATGGTTGAGAGAATCATTTGCATGAAGGAGAGAATTGTTTGCATGTACGAGAGAATCATTTGCATGTACGAGAGAATTGTTTGCATGTATGAGAGAATCGTTTGCAGGAACGAGAGAATCGTTTGCATGGCCGAGAGAATTGTTTACATGGATGAGATATTCGTTTGCATGAATGAAAATCATTTGCATGGATGAGAGAATCGTTTGCATAGACGAGAGAATCATTTGCATGGACAAGAGAATCGTTTGCATGAACGAGAGAATCGTTTGCATGGATGAGAGAATCGTTTGCATGGATGAGAGAATCATTTGCATGAAGGAGAGAATTGTTTGCATGTACGAGAGAATCATTTGCAGGAACGAGAGAATTGTTTGCATGTACGAGAGAATCGTTTGCAGGAACGAGAGAATCGTTTGCATGGCCGAGAGAATTGTTTACATGGATGAGATATTCATTTGCATGAATGAAAATCATTTGCATGGATGAGAGAATCGTTTGCATAGACGAGAGAATCATTTGCATGGACAAGAGAATCGTTTGCATGAACGAGAGAATCGTTTGCATGGATAAGAGAATCGTTTGCATGGATGAGAGAATCATTTGCAGGAACGAGAGAATTGTTTGCATGGATGACAGAATCAGAATAATTTAAAATTCACTTGTCTTCATCGTCTGAAACCGAGTCATTAAAACAATACAACAAAATTATACGCAAAACAGGTTCCTCTACTCAGTACTCCAGTGAGCCTGCTTGCTGTTGTTCAGTTCACCACAGTCGTTTTATGTGTTCTGGGAAGCCGGCTCCCAGTAAAAGGAGATCTTCATCTTTTCGTGTTTTGAGGCTCAGATGTGGCCGATTCATAAGTTGGGCAGGGCTTGGGAAGGGGGCGTGGCTTCTCTCCTCTGGATGTAAAGAATGTTCCTGTAATGTGTACAAATGTCAGCGTTCCTTTCCTCTTACGCTCTCTCTATCTCCAACGTAACCTTTTATGAAATGTAATAACGCGACCTTAAAAGGGGGACGGGGATTGAGGGAGCGAGGGAGAGTGAGAGAGCACACAAGAAAGTGAAAAAGTAAGAAGTCAAGAAAAGAAAGTTAAAAGTAAAGAGCATTCGAGTGAGTGAGAGAATGTGTAAACTGTGTAATGCCCCGGGGGAGGGACTGTCTGAGGTAAGTTGAGAAAAAATGTACAAAATTTTAGAGAGAAAAGTTAGATAGATCCATTAATAATATGTGAGATGTTCCTGTAGTGTCGGTGTGCATTCATGCATTCGTTTCTCTGTATTCTTATTTGCTGAAAGCTTAGTAATGCCAAAGGGAGGAACAGTGGGGAGCGTAGCGGGACAGGAGGGAACAAAGAGAATTAGGGAGAAGTGGAGGCGGGTCCAAAGTGGCCGAGCAAGAATCAGAATAAAGTATCAGGCCAATGTGTGAGTGGCCAAGATAGTGAATGGTATGAGTGATGAACAATGAAACAGAGAAAGAAACAGAAAAGTGGTGTGAAATACAGATGCAGGGTGGGAGGCCCACGGCCAAAGGGGGTGGAGACAAGAGAGACGTGACCTTCAAACCTTCCCGCCCCAGACGAGAAGTAGCCTCTAAACATGACAGCCCCAAAGGTCGCCCTAGCAACGAAGAGGCTTGGCAGGGAAAAGCAGAAAGACACAGTTTCACAGACCTGCTGAACACAATGCAGCTTGTCTTTAAAAGCCCGAAACAGCGAAACGTACTTACACCAAAATGTCAAGGGTGCGCTGTCGTCTCCAAGGACACTCTTAAGGGGTGCACACGGGCCAAAATGTACAGGCACTCAGCACATTCATGTCTCTGTATGGAATAGCAGATGCTTTCTTGGGAATGACCCCTGACCTCCGATTGACAGAACACTCTGTCTCTGTGCACAGCTAAAACATTCAGGATCATTGGCAGCTCTTGACGCCACAAACACACAATCTCTAACAGACCTGCACACAGTCTCTAACAGACCTGCACACAGTCTCTAACAGACCTGCACACAGCTTCTAACAGACCTGCACACAGCCTCTAACAGACCTGCACACAGCTTCTAACAGACCTGCACACACACAGTCTCTAACAGACCTGCACACAGTCTCTAACAGACCTGCACACAGCTTCTAACAGACCTGCACACACAGTCTCTAACAGACCTGCACACAGTCTCTAACAGACCTGCACACAGCTTCTAACAGACCTGCACACACACACAGTCTCTAACAGACCTGCACACAGTCTCTAACAGACCTGCACACAGCTTCTAACAGACCTGCACACACACACAGTCTCTAACAGACCTGCACACAGTCTCTAACAGACCTGCACACACACAGAGTCTCTAACAGACCTGCACACAGTCTCTAACAGACTTGCACACAGTCTCTAACAGACCTGCACACAGCCTCTAACAGACCTGCACACAGCTTCTAACAGACCTGCACACACACAGTCTCTAACAGACCTGCACACAGTCTCTAACAGACCTGCACACAGCTTCTAACAGACCTGCACACACAGTCTCTAACAGACCTGCACACAGTCTCTAACAGACCTGCACACAGCTTCTAACAGACCTGCACACACACACAGTCTCTAACAGACCTGCACACAGTCTCTAACAGACCTGCACACAGCTTCTAACAGACCTGCACACACACACAGTCTCTAACAGACCTGCACACAGTCTCTAACAGACCTGCACACACACAGAGTCTCTAACAGACCTGCACACAGTCTCTAACAGACTTGCACACAGTCTCTAACAGACCTGCACACAGCCTCTAACAGACCTGCACACAGCCTCTAACACACCTGCACACAAACACAGTCTCTAACAGACCTGCACACACAGTATCTAACAGACTTGCCACACACAGCCTCTATCAGACCTGCACACACAGTCTCTAACAGACCTGCACACACAGTCTCTAACAGACCTGCACACACACAGCCTCTATCAGACCTGCACACAGTCTCTAACAGACCTGCACACAAATACAGTCTATAACAGACCTGCACACAGCCTCTAACACACCTGCACACAAACACAGTCTCTAACAGACCTGCACACACACACAGTCTCTAACAGACCTGCACACAGCCTCTAACACACCTGCACACAAACACAGTCTCTAACAGACCTGCACACACACAGCCTCTATCAGACCTGCACACACAGTCTCTAACAGACCTGCACACACACAGCCTCTATCAGACCTGCACACACAGTCTCTAACAGACCTGCCACACAAACATATAGCCTCTTACAGACCTGCACACAAGTACACAGAGTCTGGTAGACCGACACTTTACACACAGTTACATGTACATACAGTCTCTAACAGACCCACATTAACATTTACATTTACATTTACGGCATTTAGCAGACACCCTTATCCAGAGCGACTTACAAAAAGTGCTTCATTGTTTTACTTAACCTCACATGTACAAACATACAATCTCTAATAAACTTGCACGAACAAACACACAGACTCTAATAGACCCACATACAGTTAAATTCACATGTACAGCCTCTGACAGACCTGCACACAGTTAAACACATGAGCATTCATTCACACAGGCATCAGCATACACACGTGTGTTTGCACGCAAACCCCCCCCCCCCGCCCCCCCACTTCTCAGTTCATTCACTTACCCTCCCACACACACACACACACACACACACTTGCGTCTGTGAACACGCCTCCCACACGGCTCCCTTTGAGTGTGTTTCTCAGCAGAGTGGTTAGTCATTAGCACTCTCTGCTGCACACCGCTGAACACAGGGCATATGCTGCTCATCTCCGATATCCTGCACTCTGTCTCTCTGTCTGTCTCTCTCTTTCTGCCTCACTCTCTCTCCCTGTCTGTGTCTCTCTCCCTCTTCTCTAACTCTCTCTCCCTGTCTGTGCCTCTCTCTCTGTCTCTCTCACCTGCTCTCTGTCTGTCTCTCTCTCTCTCTCTCTCCTCTACTGCTCCAGTAAACTGGAGCACGGCCAGATCACCCTGCTAATAAGCACACGATGCAAATAGATCCATCTGCACGCTAAAGCTGTGTCTTGAGACCTGGAAACGGTTTGTGTGAAACACTGTATATTTCACACTGTGTGAACGTTGTACTATCCCAGCTTAGGAAACACAGCCTTAGTCTTACTTAAATGTCAAAGGGATGTGAGCCTTTCATTGTTTCTCCAGATACCTTGAGAAGCGGTGCTGCTAGAAGGTTAAGACTGTGTGATGTTGTGGACATTCTGCCACTGCTTGAAGGTTGGGGTCATTGACCTTTTCTGCCATACACGCTAAAGTGTGAACTGTGGGCGTGTATAAGTTTGTGTGTGTATGTGTGATTGTGTGTTTGTGTAAGATTGCGTGTGTATATTTGCGTGTGTGTATTTATCTGTGTGTGATTGCGTGTGTGTGTGTGTGTGTGTGTGCGTGTATTTGTGTGTATGTGTATTTGCGTGTATGTGTGTGTATGTGATTGCGTGTGTGTGTTTGTGCGTGTATTTGTGTGTGTGTGTATTTGCGTGTATGTGTGTGAGTGTGTGTGTGTGTGTACATTTGCGTGTGTGTGTGTGTGTTTGTCCCTGGTGGGTTATGGCATGGTGCTCCGGTTGTCTCTGATTAATTGCATCATGTTCCTGTAATGAGTCTCTCTGGAGATGTCTGCAGCCCGACTGGGTCTCCTCCACGACGGAGAGGTCTGCTGCTGCTCCCTCGCTCAGCGTCATTACCTCACACATTAACATCACTAATCACAATCGCACTCCAACCGCACGGCAAAATTACCACAGCAAATGTCAAATCGGGCGACCGTAACCGAGGAAATCATTAAGAGCTAATATTTAATTGTAGCTTTTGTGGACAGATAACACATCTGCCGTGATATGCTGTGATGTCTCTTATGCCAAGAAAAGAACATCCAAGATCTCATTCTGATGATGCAGCCGTGAAGTGTCTGTTTGACTCGTCGGTGCTGCTGTCGGTGCTGTCGGCGGGGTCAGGATGAGGGGTGGGGTCAGGGTGTTGGGCGGGGTCAGGGTGCGGGTTGGGGTTTGGGTGAGAGCTGGGGTTAGGGTGAGGGGTGGGGTTAGGGTGAGGGGCGGGGTCAGGATGAGTGGCGAGGTCAGGGTGAGGGGTGGGGTCAGGATTGTAGTGTCAGGTGTTTAGCGCTGTTTGTGAGCATGTTTTTCAGAGTTTTTTGGGTTATCCGGAGGAACAGGTAGATTTATCAGCAGTCTAAATCAAAGATGCCTGTCACAAGGGAGGAGTGTGAGCTGTCACACTTAGGTTCTATATCAGAAACATGAGAGACGGGGTGACAGAGAGAAAGATCGGAGAGAAAATGCTGACCAAGGCCTTTTCTGTGTTCATATGAGAATATAAAGCAACATTACAGAGGTGTTGGAACTAACCGACAGCACTGTAGGTATGTGCGTGTTTGTGCATGTGTGAGTGTGTGTGTGTGTGTGTTATGTGTTCTTCAGCAAATTTAATTCTCTAAATATGTCAGGAGCCATGTGTATATATTTGGCATAGCTGCTTGGCAATGCAATCTTGTTTAGTGAGAGATGAGCTGTAAAGACAGAGTTCATTGGGTCCATATATATGTGTGTATATATATATATATATATACAGTATATGTGTGTGTGTGTGTGTGTGTGTGTGTGTGTGTGAGACACTTCTCCCATACATTACATTTTCCTTGATCCTCGCTGCATTAATTGCTATTGTTGTGCTGTCATTATTCCAGGGAAGCAGAGTGAGGCTAACCGAGACACTTCCACATCACCACTGCTCTGAACTCCACTTCTCCAACCTAGGGTTAGGGTTAACCTTCATCATAGCTTATAACAACCATGATCACAAAGGCATGCTGGGATTTGTAGTGTTCAGTGATCACATAAAGCAAAACAGATTTTCTAGGGTTTGCATGGGAATAGCCAAAGGCTTAGCACTTCTCCACGGAAGCAAAAGAGACGCAGGGCCAAGAAGAAAATGCCACACGTGCATGTAACGCTGGCACTGAGACCGCGTGAGACGAATGTGTGACGTGAACACGTGTCTGACAATTAGTGCCCGTTAACAGCGTTGCTGGAAGGAGCCGTTTGTTGACTCTGGCCGGTTCCCTATCTTTGCCCTCCTCCACCTGACCAATGGGATACGTTCATCTCCAGGTCTACCCGTCCTGGATGGAATGTGGTCACTCTGACGATTTGTGCCATGTCAGGGCTTGAAAAACTCATTATCTGGTCTATAAAAGGCATCGCCGTGGTGATTATCAAGCTGCTCTGACCACACGGGCCCCACCGTGCTAAGGTGAGAGATGATTGTTCTGTTTGCACTTCAAAGTTAGAGCATCAGTCAGCTGGGAATACAGCGCAGGGCTGGCTTGCTATCAGTGAGGACGATAATGAGTTTGGAGAAAAGCCACGCAAACGTGAGCACACACACACACACACACACACATAGACACACACAGCACGAAGCCTCTCAACAAGCAGATGGGGTCAACCTGGTAGCATGACCTTTTGCTCCTCTTCATAGCATCAGGGTTTAGTAGACACGCCCACTCACTGCAGTAAGGAAGAACGCCGTAATCTCACATTAACACCTGACTTCCCCAGTGGAGTAAACCAGCCCGGGGGAGACTCCCCTCTCTTTTTCCTAAATCAATCTCTGTCTCTCTCACACTCTTCCTCTTTCTTCCTCTCACTCTCACCGTGTTTACTATCTCTGTCGACAGATAAAAAGCCATTCACGAACTCTGCAGACCAAAAAGTCCAGGAAATAGCTATTGATTCCTGATGAGCAGGTTCCCACAGAGGAGAGAGAGCTGAGAGCCTCTCGTCCTGGCCAAGGACAGCAGAGGACCCTCCTCTTCTCCACCCCAAGATGGGCAAGGAGGGGCGTGGCCAGAAACAGCAGTGGCTGGGGGCGTGGCCTCTTTCCTCTTCAGATGAAACATCATAAAAGAGTGTGAAGGAGTTCAGGAGTCGAACCTGAGAAAGGAATGTTTGTGTGTGTGTGTGTGTGTATATGTGTCTGCACATGAAAACAGCACATACGCCCTTTTTCATGACGCCTAAGCACTGATCTTTAAAGTTTTAAAATCGAACTCTCACTTCAAAAGTCAAAACACGTGAAATAAAATTGCTCCGTAATGCCTATATTTTCCAGTGACATTTCAAAACTCACTCACCATAATTTGTAGGGGAAAAGGGAAAAAAAGTTTGGCACACACACCAGCTGCCGACTGTGGTGCAGAAGATTAGCTTCAGCAGGAGAACCGCTCGCTCACAGCCACCGCATCAATATTGTTCTGAATAGAGACTTGCATTTTAGCAAGAAAACCTAATCCTAACCCTAATCCCTAACCCTATCTCTAACCCCAAATGAACAAAATAAGGAACTTTAGAAACCCTAATCCCATTATTGCCAGATTAGAAATTAAAGCATAATTTAGTAAATGTATTCCAATTTTATCTTGTCACTGAAAAGATGATGGGAGAGTTTTGGTAGGGTAGGATTATCTTTGGGGACAATCCGGCCTAATCCACACACAGTGATGAACCACTGAGGTTGAGCAGTATTGTGTGCAGGCTGCAGTGACATCGCCCCGTGTGAGGCCCCTTGTTAGGGGGTCGAGGCTTCCAGAGTTGACCTTCTCTGGCACTGTCTCTGTGACCACCGGAACCATGACAACATCCAGGGACTACCACTACCATGAGTAATGGTACCCTCATAGCCATGGAAGCTACAAGCTGTTTCAGATTGTGCCATAGCATGATTGGGGGGAGGAGAGAGGGAGAGAGAGAGTGTGAGACACAGAGAGGTATGAAGATTGACTATGAGACAGAAAGACAAAAATTGCAACAAAAAGACATATAAGGATGAGAAAGCAGAGAGAATAGGAGGACGAGAGAGAGGGAGGGAGAGAAGAAGGGAGAGAGAGAGGGAGGGAGGGAGAGGGAGGGAGAGAGAGGGAAGGAGAGAAGGAGAGAGACAGAGGGAGGGAGAGAGGGAGGGAGAGAGAGAGGAAAGGAGAGAGAGAGAGGGAGAGAGGGAGGGAAGGAGAGAGAGAGGGAGGGAAGGAGAGGTAGAGAAGTAGAGAGGGAGGGAAGGAGGGAGAGAGGGAGGGAAGGAGAGGGAGAGAAGGAGAGAGAGGAGGGAGGGAAGGAGAGAGAGAGGGAGGGAAGGAGAGAGAGAGGGAGGGAGGGAGGGAAGGAGAGAGGGAGAGAGGGAGGGAAGGAGAGAGGGAGGGAGGGAAGGAGAGTACTCTGATTCATACCCTGAATATGAGCGTTTATTATTGAACTTGGATTTGACTAATTTGATGCCCAGCAGCTGCACATTAGGAGGTGAGAGCCTGAGGAGTTTGACAGGCTCAGGAAAGCCGAAATGTATTTGTTTGTTTGTCAACTGAGGGTCAGGAAGCCAGAGCCCAGTTCATTTATCCATTCAGCTCCAGGACCACGGGCTGTTTTCTCAGATAAACAATTCAATTAAATCGCCATATTGAGGCAGGGTTTGCCACATGCACCAAGATGCATATTAACCGCTCAGCAGCCGAGAGGCAGCGGGACTGAGCCAGGGATGAGCTCCACGCCGAGACTGACGTGCTTCACGTGATGAAGCGGAGGGGGAGGGGTGGAGTTGGGGGAGGGGGTTCGTGAGGGCGGAGGCGGGATATTTCCAGCTCTCTGGCGGACGTGATATGTGTATGTGTGACACCAGTCCTAACGAGGCCTGCTGACAAACAAACACACAAAGTAAAGTGCCAACAACAACACTGACAGTCACAGATATATTGCAGCCTAAAGACATCTGAAAGCATGTCTGAGGAGGGTTTTACTGAGTGTAAATATGAATATGACGTGGAAATGCAGATAATATTAAAATGCTCTCAAATCAAATGGATGGATGAATGTATATTGTGTATATGATTTCTCAAGTGCAAACCTATTTTATTTGAAGCGACTGCCTCATCTCCACTAGCACCAGGCAATTTATTAGGACCTCCTTTCTTATAGGCGTCTTGTATATGTGCACAGAACTGTTGCAAACTGCATTTTATTTGGGGGGGGGGGGTTGACCTATCTCATCACAGCAGTGACACTGAAATAGTGGCTTGGTAGTGACAGTTGTCCCACTACAAACATGGGCGTGGCAAAGCCATTTTTATTTACCCAGCACTTTTTTCCCCACAGCTGTTGCCGCAACACAGCTTCGTAGATGTCCCGAGTCCCAGACCCTAGTGGGCAAGCCAAAGGAAACAGTGGTGAGGCCAAGCTCCCCAAGACTGCGCATAGGGCTGAGGTCAAGGGTCAAGGGTCAAGGGTCAGTGTCGCTGCTGGGTTGAGAGTAGACTACCAGTTCAAGCCATCCAGCCCCATGTTGTGCTGTGAGCGTATACTGACCGTCCATGAGGGGCTGGAGGTCTCTCAGGGTGTTTCTGCAATCACTTTTCGATTTATTTCAGTTGGTAAATGCATATATGACTTATTTAAGGATTTGAATAATATTTAAAAGTCTTTAAAAGTAATAGATAAGTATAGAATGATTATGATAAAATGGAAAAAAAAAAAACCTTTTTAAACATGTTTAAAGCAATTGACAGAGTATTTAAGGTTTCTAGCATTCAAGCACTCTTAGAAGTTTTAAGGGGTTTTACTCTTAATCTTAAAAGGTTTTTTAACATAGAGCTTCACATGCGACAATGTATCTGTACTTGATTTTTGTAATCTACCCTCCCAGAGGTTTTCCTTTGCTGTGATTGACAGGCACTCAGTTTCCGCTCAGATATTCTCCACTAATACAAAGTCAGTCAAGCAGGGAAGGCTAGAAGCTGAGGAATGAATAACTTCACACGATTCAACATGGAAATAAGTTGGTTTAGGTGTGTGTGTGTGTGTGTGTGTGTGTGTGTGCGTGCGTGTTTGTGTGTGTGCGAGTGTGTGCATGCGTGTTTGTGAGTGTGCATGTGCGTATGTGCATTTGTGTGTGTGTGTGTGTGTGTGTGTGTGTGTGTGTGTGTGTGACAGGAAGGCTGTCTTAAGGCTTAAGATGAGAGGTTTTAATGTGTTTGGAGTTAGTAGAGTGGGACATGGAGCTGTCTCGTCCTCGCTCACTGTCTCTGTGCTTGTCTCTCCAAGTATGCTTCTCTGTCTCCCTCTCTCTCCCTTTCTCACGCTCTATTTCACAGTCACTCTTTCCCGTAGATTCTCCATCTTTTCCTCTCTCTCCCTGTCAGTCTGGCCTTCATTCTTCCCATCCCTAGCGACATTTCCTGAGCATCCCATAATACCATCTGTAATTTACTGAGATGTTTCAACTTTAAACATTCCAGTTCCTGTCGGGGGGGTGAAAGAGCGTGTAATAAAAATGGCTTCTTCTTGTTCTTGGAATGTGCTGAGGAACAGAAAGGTTGTAATTTAACTGTTGGGAGTTGCAGACAGCCATTGGCTGTAATAATGACTTCTTCGTCCTAATTTGTGTGGGGATTTGCCTGGTCACGGTCCATCTCAGCAAGCCTCACTGTGACCGACACGGTACTGAGCATACGTGGAGACAGAGTGAGGAGAGAGAGAGAGAGAGAGAGAGAGAAGACAAAAAGGGAGAGAGACAGGTAGCAGGAAAAGGTTTAACTCTGAAAGAGGAAATGGAGGAACTTGAGGAGGTGAAGAGGAGAGGTGTTTAGCTGCAGCAGAAGGAAGTGTAAAAATATTCAAATGGTTTGGGGAATGAAAGGGATCACTGATGGAGGTTAGTGGCGTACTATGGAACTGCTCCCATGGCAACTGAGTTGATGAACTGTTACCTGACCAGCTGTATTTATTGAGTGGCAACCACGATAGGGATTGGAACAGAGGTGATTGTGAGACTGTAGGAAGGAGGAGAACTATCGGGGAGCTTTGGACTAGATCTCGTGGTGGCCTGTGTATGTGGGAACAACCCCTGTAAAGAGTAATAGAAAGAGAGGAGAAGAAGGATGGAGGGAGGATGCAAGGAGGAGGAGGGCTGTGAGGTTCATCACAAAGAAAAAGTTGAACTCACAAATTGAACCGAAACAAATGAAATCTAGGTGGAAACATATGTATAATGTTTCCACCTACATTTCATTTGTTTCAGTTCAATTTGTGAGTGCAAGCATTTAGCAGTGTTAGGAACAGAGGGCGCTGAGAGACTATGGGTGCTTGGCTGGACAGAGCCAGGGATTAGCTCGGACTGGCAGGGTAGTCAGAACAGGTAGAGTGTAGTGATCTTTCCCAGTTGCTCAGCTTTTCTGTATGCTTGAAAGTGAAAATGAATGTGTCAAGGCAGCAGATGGATATATCAGAGACAGCTGTAGCAGGTGGGGTGAAACATAGCTGAGATTTGAGAGGAGGATTCAAAGGAACCCGAAGCAGGAGGAAGAGGAGGAGAAAGACGGATTCAAGAGGTTTCTGCTGGAAGTATCCTGAGGAGGGAATGCCGAGACAGGCTAGAAGAATGTCTGCTGTCACAGCAAGGAAGAGCGGTATCATCTGCAGGTCTTTTTGCTGGATATCTTTAGCGGATAATTTGCAGGTGGATGGCAGATGACAACAGGGAACCGATGATGAGTTTAGTGGACATGTTAATGCCGCCAGGTAGAATTTAAGTGTGGAAGAATTGAGGGAACAGATGGAGATTGCACACATAAGGAATGTGGAGGTTGAGATTAGGGATTCTGAAGGAAAAAGGAAAATAACTAGATGTGTGATAGCGCTGAAAACACTTCTAGCCTGACCAGAAAGGGTCCGTGGGGATATTGCAATGGAATGATATCCTGAGCTTCTTGGATAAGGCATATGGGGTTGGGCTACGGCGCGTGGTTGTTGGAAAAGAGGGAAACTGCTGTCAGATGTGGTGCCTTATTCACTGATGGAATTACTGGTTGTAATGAGGTCACCTTGAAAGGCTTGACCAGACCATTCATGCCCCCAATGAAGATCTTCCACAAGGCTGATGCCAGTGAGACCCTCTTCTGAGGTGATGAATTTGTTAGCTCAGCAATCATAGGAGAAACTACGAGATATGGCAAGACATTGATAAACAGCAGCAAGTCCACAAAGGAGGAGACAGCAACCGAGCAAAGGAAGGAGGTGTTACCCCAATGCTGAAGGAGGAGGATCCAGGAGGAGGATTCGATCCCATTGGACAGGAGTAGTCCAGTGAGACCGAACTCTGCAGGGAGGAGGTCAATCAGGCATAGGTGAGGAGGTGTGAGATGAAGAAGTGTCCCTGGGGGTTGATGCAGACAGCACAGTTAAGGAGACCCACGAGGGAGAGGAGCTGGAGTTTGACCTCCCTTTGGAGAAGATGACGTCGGGCTCTGAGGTAGTGGGGAGGAGGTTCCAACAGTAGATCAATGGAGGATCCATGGAGGTGGAAAGAGAAATGAAAACCCTAAAAGGAGGCTGTGGAGCAGGCAGTGGGAGAAGAGCGTTAGTCCAAGAGAAGGTGAACAACATGGAGGCAGGGATGAGACGGAAGACGAAGACGAAAGTGGGAGTAGCCGGAATGAACAGGGCATGGGGGGATGAAGAGAGGGATGAAGGGGCTTTGGATAAAGGAGGTGTGGCTTGGGTTGAAGTTCAGGACAAAAATGGGGGCAGGGTACACAGTGGGACAGGAAGACAACACTGATCAGAGGTTGCTTGAGCTGAGCGAGGGAGAGAATGATTTTTGATGAGAGGAAGAGGAATGCAATAGGATTTAAGTGACAAAAGCACATATGATTGGGATAGGAGAGATCCCATCAGTAGGGGGAGCTGTAGTGTTAGGACACAATGCCAAAGAAGGTATGACATAATTGACCCGAGTGGAGGGGGGAGGGGGACCAGTGTGGTGGCATCTTAGGCTGGGTAATGGCAGAAACAGGTTTTTCACCTGTGAGGAAGCCGTGACAGAGAGCTAACGGCTCCACTTAGGAGCTGGACTCAGAAATGGAAAACCCTTAAGCTGTAGCACTCTTTAAAGATTGTTTGGTCCGCTTGGAGATAGAAGGTGGGCGAGCTGAGAAATGGATAGACCCGGAGCTGAGACAGTGGTGAGATGGGTAGAACCAGAGCTGAGACAGAGGAGTACTAGTGATGTGAGTGTGGGGTCATTAACTAATGATGGGTGGTTGGGTCAGTAACTACTGATGGGTGTGTGGGGTCAGTAACTACTGATAGGTGTGTGTGGGGTCAGGAACTACTGATGGGTGTGTGGGGTCAGTAACTACTGATGGGTGTGTGGGGTCAGTAACTACTGATGGGTGGTTGGGTCAGTAACTACTGATGGGTGTGTGGGTCAGGAACTAATGATGGGTGGTTGGGTCAGTAACTACTGATAGGTGTGTGGGCTCAGTAACTACTGATAGGTGTGTGGGGTCAGTAACTACTGATGGGTGTGTGGGGTCAGTAACTACTGATGGAGGTGTATTACAGTGGTTACAGGGAGGGTGTGTGGGGTCAGTAACTACTGATGGGTGTGTGGGGTCAGTAACTACTGATGGAGGTGTATTACAGTGGTTACAGGGAGGGTGTGTGGGGTCAGTAACTACTGATGGGTGTGTGGGGTCAGTAAATACTGATGGAGGTGTATTACAGTGGTTACAGTGAGGGTGTGTGGGGTCAGTAACTACTGATGGAGGTGTATTACAGTGGTTACAGGGAGGGTGTCCTCTTCAGGCCATTTTGAGCTTGATTAGAAGTAGGACAAATCTAAAATAAAATGTTTTTTACATCTCAGGTTGAAACAGCGCACTTCAACATGACTATCACTTTTTATAAACGACACTACAGTCTGCCACGCCCCTGCCCCGCCCACACCAAGCACGAAGACAGAAGATGCATGCTTCTTTTGATGAAAAGGATCATCAGGTGGAGATTTTACACATGTCAGGTTATTGATGGACAAACATAGCAGCTAATGACAACATGAATTGATACCATTATAATGCTATTGGCTCTAAGCCTTAGCAAACTAGCTAAATGTACTGAAATAACAGCCCTCTCCACTGTGAAACAACTCTGCTGCTCAGTGATATTCTACAAGTGTACAGCTTGGCCGAATGATGGCTCTGCTCCACATAAGTGACATTGCTGAAAAACATTTACAAATAGACATTAAAAGTCAACTTATAGTCAGTGGGGATCAAGCCCCAAATAACAAAACATTGAAATAATCAATTTTTAATGTTTAGTGTCAGGTGCTTGACTGGGACTAGGACTCAGACCTGCTCAGGTCAGTAAGGAAAGGCATGAGCCATGACTTCATCCCCCCCCAATTTATTTCCACCAATGACAAGGAAGGAGAAGGAAGAAAGGCGGGGCTTGAAAAGGGCCACTGGTCTTAAGGGTAAGTGAGCCCTTGACTGAGAGAAGTGTAATGTTACACAGTGGGACTGGTATTCTAGTTCTCCATCGAAACTGCAACAGAGAAGTACAGCTATTAGTACAGCTATTAGGTGTGTATATCTCCATAGGAGTCATTAGCAGACTTAAACCAGGAGCGTGTGTCTGCAGAGGTGATTTTCTCTACAATGTTTCAATGCCACGAACGCACACACACACGCACACCTACACACACACCTCAAAACCGACACACTTAGCAGAGCGTCTAGGAAGACACATGCCGTGAGTTGACAGCGAGCTGTTCCATTATCGCGGTTATTGGCAGGCTTCGATTTGCCATGTCTGGGAGCAGGAGAGTCGTCTCCATGCCGACCCATCTGCTGTTCTTCCAGATCCTGTCCCTCTTAAGAGGCATTCCTCAGAAGGCCATCCGTGCAAAAGGACAGAAAAAGCGCTTTTAATCACCACACAACCGCACGGGCACACCCGAGGGGGGGGGGCGGGGGAGGGGCGGGGGCTGCCAGACACCTGTTTGATGCCCCCGTGAATTGCAGATGCCACTGATTTGCAATTAGCCGAAGCCGTCTGCCTCTTGGTGACGCGGTGTAACGGGCGACGGCTCTCTGCTCTCTGTGAAAGTTCAGCTGCGGCTGCACTGGGATTTCATGGGGAGTCACACACACACACACACACATGCTCACACATGCATGAACGCACTCCTTCCCGAACAGCCCTGAGGCGGAGCTCAACTGCGTTTCCTTGCCGGGGCTGTAAAGCCAGCACGACGACGGCTGTCTGGCCATCGCCCAATCGTTCGGCCATCCCGGGCTTCTCTGCAGACAGCTGGGAGCAACGGTGGCACAATTAGCTGGACGGATATAGCTCTGCTGACACGCGGCCCAAGCTGTCTACGGTCCCGCAGTCTGCTCCCTCTGGCCTCTTCCCTGCAGAGTACAAACTTTATCCTGTTATCTGTCCTGTTATCTCCCGCCACCCTCGGTGGCTATGCACTCTCAGGACTTTCACTGTAAAAATAGCCCCATGTCCAAAGGCTGCTGTCGATCTGCACATTTAACAGACGGCCTTTGATCGGGGGGGTAACAGGGAGGATGGAAGCCACTCGTTTCCGGAACCTTCCGACGGCAGACCTGTCCACGCCCCACGGGATGCGGCCCAGAGATGGGGCAACACGGGGTAAGTCAGGACGAGAGTTTCACTGGTTTTGAATGGTCCATGTTGCTGGTGTTTGATTAACAGATGCATGTGAGAATAGGAGGCCTTGATCTGAGCTGGTTCACTACAACCCGATGGAGAATTGGGAGGAGCTTGATCCTACGACTTTGGGAGTACTTTTCGCATGATTTCGTAACAGGAACGTATGAATAGAAAGTGATAAAGATAGAAATCTTTATGGATGAGGAAATTAAATGAATTTCCGAATGGAGCAGAACAGTGGTGTACGGAGTGACCCTGAGGGATATTTCTACACATAAAAAATGATAAAATGTCCAGCGTAGTTTCTCCCTGCTACAGTTTCCTTCTGTTGTGTTTCTACACAAATGTCGGGTGAATTAAGCTTGCTTTTTTTTGTGCTTGATGGTGCTGAACAATTTGCTCAAAAAAAAAAAAAAAACATAATCAATCCAGAGATTACAGATAAGGGCTCTAAAACCAGTCAAGCATCACACTCCCCCCTCAACCAATTACACCTCTCCCTGCCTCAGGTACAGCCAATTAGAGAGAGGGAGAGAGAGAGAGGGAGAGAGAGAGAACGAGATGAAATAGATTCTTTCAGCTTGATAATGAAGGTGTTTGGCGGTTTAACACGGGCATCATTTTCAGATGACAAACGAGTGTGTGGGAGAAGAAGAGGGCAAAGTGGCAGCATTAGGCTCTCGCTCTCCTACCCACAATCCTCTTGGGGCCGTAGCTGAAAATGGGAAGATGTGAAAGGAAGAAACGCAAAAATGAAAGGAGATAAAAGACGTATGAGGACAAAGATGGTCAGGGAAGCACCGAGAGAGAACGTGAGACTGGGCGAGGCTTCAGCCCTGCGTCCAGCAGCTCGTGTGCATCCGCAGGGCTCACCCAAACACCGCAGCCCAGGCCCATGAGCAGGGACAGAACCATGAGCCTTTGTCTCCGTCCCCCTGTCAGCCTTTGTCTCCGTCCCCCTGTCAACCTTTAATCTCTCACCAGCTAACGATTACAGGGGGAAACAACCACTGCTAAATGACTAAGTTGAACTCAATACATCCTCTGCGGACATGTTGGTTTGATTATATGTGCTATTCCATTTTGAGGTGTGGGTGTGTGTTTGGGTTTGTGTGTGTGTGTGTGTGTGTGTGTGTGTGAGTAGTCTTTTTCTGGGACACAGGCAGCGAGAGAGAGACACACAAGAGGATGGGGGGGACATGGTGCCGTTGGCATGTCCTGGCACAGCAGAGCGACCAGCTTGAGAAGCTTCTGATTTGGATGGCTAATGTGTGTGCTGTCTGTGAGGGGGAGGGGCTGCTGTCCACAGTCACTGATGAAGGGGCCACAGTATTAGATGTCCAAACAAAGCCCATGGCTGCCTGGCATCACTAATATATCTCCTTCTCGCTCTGCAGGAAGTCAACATGTTGTCAACACCTACGCAGTTTTTTTTTAAAATGCTTAACAGCATAAATCCTCAAGCCCATTTTCTTATTCGACATATTCCATGAAGTCAACATCACTTTAGCCTTATATAGTGAGGAGAAGCACTGAGGGTTTTTTTTATGGTTACTAATAAATTGCTGGTAAAACCCGAGATGCTTTTTCCCCCTGCAGAGTCGTGCTTTCCCCATGATGAATGCCACCCTCACTACAAGATAAAGAGCAGCAGGGCGTTTTTAGAAGCTTCTCTTTTCTGCAGTCAGCTCTGGTGGGCATGAGAATTTGCTGACCTGGAAATTTATTGTACATGTTCTATATTTTCTCATTGTGCGGAATGAAGCAAAAAAAAAATAAAAAATAAAAATTGTGGAATGTCATTTCGTAGGAACCGCGCAGTGACATGCTGACAGACATAAGTATGTCTGCCCTTTAAAAACTGCCATTACAGAAGATCCTTGTAGACACAATGCAGTAGACATCTCTCCGCCCGCCTCTCTCTCTCCAACTCTTTCGCTCTCTCTTTCCCTCTTTCTTATTCTTCTTTCTCTTTTTGTTTCTCTGTCTAAACCGATGGAGCTTGCTACATGGTCGGTGCAGGTGTGTGTGTGTGTGTGTGAGTGTGTGTGAGTGTGTGTGTGTTTCCCAGGAGCCCCAGAGCTGTGCAGCAGGATCTCATGCTTGTCCAGCAGCAGAACAAAAATACATACCAGACCCTCTACAATCTATTGTGTCCACAAACGCACACACACACACACACACACACACACGCACACACACAAACCCAGACACACACACGCACGCACACACATATTCACACCTTCCAAAAAATTTCCCCGCAAATCAAGAGAAAAAGGGGGCTCTCATATTCAGACACTACATGTGTGAACAGAATGGAGGTGCCGAATCTCAAGGGCGTCTGGCCAAATCATACAGTGTGTAAATGAAGCTCCATGCTGGGACATCATGTCTCCAGCAACCAAATCTGTGGAGCTGGGGACTCTGTCATCACATACACACAGAACCCCCCACCCAGGAGCACGCTGAGCGACTGGAGAAAACGTCCCGGTGACACTCCTGTGACGGCCCTCGGGAGCAGCGGCACGACGGCGCTGGTCGCCAAAACAATCTGTCAACCTTCGAGTGTTGAACAACGCGAATCAAGCATTATAATATAAGTGCAGTACTCACCTCGGCCTGAAGGGAGCAGAGTGTCTGGGGAGACAGAGAGAGAGGGAGAATTAATACCACAATTTTTGATCATACACAAACGCATTAATAAGAATCTTCGTGTAATCTTCAGGCAATCAGGCAGCAACATAAATACGCTAAAAACATAAACTGTAAATGGTGAAAATGCCCCTTAAATTTCATTGCAGACCAAGCGGAACATTTAATGCATCCAAGCATAGAGGCCGAGCAAAGATGGGCTTTTAAAAGGCCTGTAAACACAGCACACGCACACAAGAGCCTCTATACGGAGAGAATTAAGCGGGTTGCACTAACCAGGCCTTTCACCAATACTGCCTGACAACAGGAACAGTTCTGATTAGACAAGCAGGATTTTAAATTGAAGCTTTTTTTCTTTCTTTTTTTTTTTTACCTGTGTGCTATTCCAGGTCACTGCTTCCAGTAACTGATAATCTCACCATTGTTCAAATTTCGTGACCCAGTCCATGTAAGAAGTCCCTTAAGAAGCTTATTTCAAATATACCAGAATGCACCAAATGCAGTTCATTCTGGACGCATTTGCAATATTGCTACAAAACATCTGTGTACATGAACTGGTAAACCTGTGCCTTCACGATGCTACTGGTACAGTTGTAAGTATGCTGACAGTGCTACAGCGGTGGCTACAGTTTGCTTTTCAGAGAGACACAGGACCTTCACAGCCGCAGGCAAAGACGCAATTCTACATGAGTCTCGTGTCTTAACGTGCTTCCGTGCTCTGGAGAGAAAGAGGTCTGAGCGTGGCTGACAGTTTACACGCCACCACCTCACATACCTGCAGTAAATCCGGAAAACATAAAGGATTACGGCAGGAAGACATAATACACCCCCCCACGCGCCTTGCCAGTAACACCCCCAACATCCACCCCACCAGTAATACCCCAGACACCTACGTCACCAGTAACACCCCCAACATCCATCCCACCAGTAATACCCCAGACACCTACGTCACCAGGAACACCCCCTACATCCACCCCACCAGTAATACCCCAGACACCTACGTCATCAGGAACACCCCCAACATCCACACAACCAGTAATACCCCAGACACCTACGTCACCAGGAACACCCCCAACATCCACACAACCAGTAATACCCCAGACACCTACGTCACCAGTAACACCCCCAACATCCACCCCACCAGTAATACCCCAGACACCTACGTCACCAGTAACACCCCCAACATCCACCCCACCAGTAATACCCCAGACACCTACGTCACCAGGAACACCCCCAACATCCACACAACCAGTAATACTCCGGACACCTACGTCACCAGGAACACCAGACATCCCACCTGAGACAGAAGCAGGTGGATGAGCCTGGAATCTCACATCACATCCCAGTGATGTGACCTTCAGCATTCCTTCCTTTCTCTTCCTTAAAAAATTGCTTTTTACATTTTCTTCTCACGCACTTCGTTTGTTGCGCTTTTGATTTTCATCACTTCTAAGTGTAATCAGCTCATTTGAGTGGCTGACCTGGCAGAGCTGGGCCCCCTCACAGAGATTTTAGCAGAGCTGTTTGTCGCTCCTCCCTCTCTACCTCACGTTTCAAGGCGAACGGGACGGCACTGAGCAACGGCGTTTGCGCCGCAGTCACGTGCACGAATCCACGCTTCCTCACGCACGCGCACAGCAAATAAACAGAACACGTACAAACAGGCTCAATCTGCAACCCCTAAGACATCCTGGACGTCTTCCTGCTGCTGCTTTATCCAGCTGTTCTGCCGAGTCTCTGGCTCCTGGAGTTCTGAAGCCCAGTCTGGCTGGTTCTGACCCGAGATCTCCCTTCACACATCCTCCAACCTCGCGGTGCCAGTGAGGTGACGACCACCCCGGGCTCCTCTCCCACCCCCACCGGGCCAACACACACATCACTTTCCCTCACCAAACGTATTCTGGTAAATGGTAAAGACTCTAGGATGCTGAATGCAGAGGAAACATTCACAATTATTCATTAGCAGACGCCATACTTTCTGCAAGAGGAAACGCAGCATGATTCACAGGTTACATGTGGCTTTTCTGTAGAGATGAACGTCACTTCAGATAGACAGAAAAAAAGGCCTGATGTTTCCATGGTGAAACCCATCCACTAGCACAAGACTGCCTGAGGAAAGCAGTGAGCTCTAAGAGCATATATATATGAGCCTGCCTGTTCCTCACACACACACACACACACACACACACACACTACTACTGTGTGTACATGCCAGCGCGTATAGAAACCCAGGAAGAGATGGTCATCTTTATGTGCTTTGAGAGTGAAAAGCGTGACTCTGGCGTCTGACCGTTTCTTTCCCTTGTAACTCGTGACTTCTGCTCACCGATAAGAGTGCTGATGGCTCCGTGGAAATGGTTTTACATTTACAGACAAGATGTTTCTGATTAATGTAAGCTCCTGTGCGAATATTATTCTGCTTAATGGCACACAGTATAATTAATTCTAATTGCACTATAACACACAGGTGGGAGAATGGTTTATGGCATAAAGTAGCCGTGTACAAACAATAATAACAGCACATATGTATCCTGAATAATTCATGATCTACCTATAAACGTATGTGGAAGAAATATCAACAAAAACAGGTTGACAAAGGTAAAAAAAAACAAAAAAACAACGTAATAGAAAATATTCATTATTTATACCATGTGCAAAAGCAAGAAGGTAGCAGGCTATGAGAAGAGCAGTACACAGTTTTTCCGATCGCAGAAAAGAAAGGAATGCATCTTATGATGAGTAATTAGTTGCCTGATTATGAAAAAAAACATCACAGGCTTTGTAATGGAAAGCAGAATGTTCAATTCATTACAACAAATGCCAGTGAGTCAAAGTACAGCAAAATATTACTGACTTTAATAAGCAGACGCATTCTCCTGGAGGCGTGCGCTGTCACGGGCGACGACAGCTTCCATAAAGGAAGAGAGATGGTGAAGGGGCGGTTCCTCCACCCTGTTTCCTATTTCATGCTTATAGCTCTTGTCTTCAATTCTCAACCTCCATCTATATGTTAAATCTGTATGTTAAACCTGTCATATACGTGCAGACTGGTCATTATCTCGCCGCAAGGAGCTCGTATGAGGTCGTGATGGCTGATGTGGTTAAAATGTCTAGAGGGGTTTAACATGTTTCTCCAGTACCAGCTCCAAAATGAAGCCATAATTTTACAGTTGGACCAGACATGACTCCTGACCTCTGACCTCAGCCTAACCCCGATTCCTTATTCGTTGGGTGTGATGAGTATAATATTTCTGGGGCACGCTGGTTTTGAAATGGTCCGCTCTCAGCCTCTGTGGGCGCAGGTGTCGGGCCCCTGTGACACCACTTCATCTCTCCGGCATCGAGAGAGCCCTGTCAGGGGCTTGTAACAGGGTGTGACAGAGCTAATATCCTATAGGCTTAACATGGTTACACCCAACCACACAGCAGCATGAAGCGGGTAGGAAGGATTTCACACTGCAAGCAGGGGGAACAGGAGAGCACAATCATAGCAATTTCAGCAAACACACACAAACTCTCTCTCTCACACACACACACACACACATGCACACACACACATACACACATAGAACAGTGAGAAAGGGGAGTCACAATCTCCTTCATTTCAACAAAAACACACCAGGCTACCTCCCCACACCCTGTCCACACACACAGACACACACACACACACACACATACACATACAGCACAGTGTGCAAACAGATTGTGAAGGTAATTCAATTTTCCGCTGCAGAGCTGGAGTCCAAATGGGCTCCATCAGAGGGACAATCAGGCGCTGATTCTGTGATTTCACCCAGCTGGGCTTTCACACCCACTCATGGAGCAGCTCCGCAGAGCAGCCACCAGAGACCAGGCTGAGACCGGGCTGAGACCAGGCTGAGACCATGGTGAGAGCAGGGTGAGACCAGGCCAGCACCAGGCCGACACCAGAGACTGGGCTGAAACCAAGGTAAGACTAGGGTTGAGACTAGGCCGAGACCAGGCAGAGTTCAGGGCAGAGACTAAACTGAGACCAGGGTGAGACCAGGGTGAGTCCAACTGAACTGGAGACCAACTGAACTGGCTCCCAACGTCACTCTGAAGAGCCCAGGTGCTAAAACACTGTAAACCCTTCACAGCTGCAGGGCTGGCTGAGGTAAAGCAGCCCCACTGCTAGGAAGGCCATAGTGAAGGAGCTCCCATGCTGGGAGTAATTAGTGCTAATGCACACCCCCTGCCTGGGCAGAAGAGACCAGAGGGTAGTTGCAAAATGAGCTGCAAATGCACGAGCGAAAATATCGGTGTGTCAGCACGCAGACAAATGCAGAGCCCTAAAAGCCAACAACAAAAACACGCTGGAATATTTTCCATTTAGGCTTCGCAATATATCTGCAATATATTGTATGCGAACGATGAGTGGTGGAAATGGCACGGCGTCCCGGGCTGTTGCGGGACTGCGGGACTCTCGTGTTGCGCTGTGCAGTGAAGCTCACTGCATTACCCCGGCATCTGTGAGCACACGTGACTGACTGCTCACTGCATTACCCCGGCATCTGTGAGCACACGTGACTGACTGCTCACTGCATTACCCCGGCATCTGTGAGCACACGTGACTCACTGCTCACTGCATTACCCCGGCATCTGTGAGCACACGTGACTGACTGCTCACTGCATTACCCCGGCATCTGTGAGCACACGTGACTGACTGCTCACTGCATTACCCCGGGCATCTGTGAGCACACGTGACTGACTGCTCACTGCATTACCCCGGCATCTGTGAGCACACGTGACTGACTGCTCACTGCATTACCCCGACATCTGTGAGCACACCTGACTGACTGCTCACTGCATGTCTTGTCATCTGTGAGCACATGTGACTGACTGCTCACTGCATTTCTTGGCATCTGTGAGCACACGTGACTGACTGCTCACTGCATTTCTTGGCATACGTGAGCACATGTGACTGCCAACTTGCTGCATTCCTAGGGTTCACTGTGGAGTTGGGTTCACTGTTACTGAGTTGGGTTCACTGTGATGTTGGGTTCACTGGGGAGTTGGGTTCACTGGAGAGTTGGGTTCACTGTGATGATGGGTTCACTGTGATGATGAGTTCGCTGTGGTGTTGGGTTCACTGGAGAGTTGGGTTCACTGTGATAATGGGTTCACTGTGGTGTTGGATTCACTGTGGTGTTGTGTTCACTGTGATGATGGGTTCACTGTGATGATGGGTTCGCTGTGGTGTTGGGTTCGCTGTGGTGTTGGGTTCACTGGAGAGTTGGGTTCACTGTGATGATGGGTTCACTGTGGTGTGAGGTTCGCTGTGGTGTTGGGTTCACTGGAGAGTTGGGTTCACTGTGATGATGGGTTCACTGTGGTGTTGGGTTCACTGTGGTGTTGGGTTGGCTGTGGTGTTGGATTCACTGGAGAATTGGGCTCGAGCTGAAGTTGTGTTGAATTTCTGCACAAAATGTGTGTGTGCACAAAATGGGTTTGCCAGTGTAATGGATGAATGTTTCAGAACTTCGCAGTTTCCTAATTAGAGCTTTAAAATGAGCAGAAGCACAAGTATTGCATCAGACACTGCAACACCTGGTTATCACTGGCCCGTTACACTTACAAAATACAAAATACCTCCACATTAAAATGAATCCTTCCCCCTCTGCATTTATAGAAACCCACACAGCAGAAAAAACGACCGTCTCGACACTCACGGAACGCTGAGTACCGGAGGAACATCGCCGCATGTGAAGAGACCGTGGACGTTTGACCATCTGGCGCTATGCATTTGTATTAAAGTAAGCACATATTTCTGCAGCCTAAGACAGACATGCCCACACAAGCCTGCTCTGCTAAAGGCCTGAATTAATGTCTCCGTCCTGCACATTAAAATTAATGCCGAAACATGACAAACGAACACATTGACCTTATGGTGTATCCTTTTTATTGTGAGCACTGGGGCAACGAAGCGCTCGCTGGGGCAACCAGAGCAATCCACGCCCGCCAACAGCACCGAGTGCTGAGGGCCAAGCTTGGGGCTGCTGTTGTCACGGTGACGCTTTGTCCTGAAGCGACCCCGGCGACCCCGCAGGCTGCAGGCGCATCCTTTCACGCTAATGACTATGCAGGCGTCAGTGTCAGACCGCCCCATGATGTCAGTGGCAGAGTTGACACTCGTCGTGATCGTGAGCTAATGGTAGGCTGGCACCTCTGCTGTGGTCGCTAACCAACCCGAGCTAGAAACCATCTCTAAACAATAAACTGCTTTTCCACACAGTGCTTAAATCTAGCCCCAGACTAAAGGGACTATGGTTACTTGTACTCAGTGACTGAGCTACTGTTCCTCAAAGTGAGCTAATGTTAGTCATACACAGTGATTGAGCTACTGTTACTCATACACAGTAACTAAGCTACTGTTACTCAAGCTACTGTTACTCAGTGATTGAGCTACTGTTACTCACAGTGATTGAGCTACAGTTACTCATAGACAGTGACTAAGCTACTATTACTCATACACAGTGATTGAGCTACTGTTACTCACAGTGATTGAGCTACTGTTACTCATACACAGTGATTGAGCTACTGTTACTCACAGTGATTGAGCTACTGTTACTCATACACAGTGATTGAGCTACTGTTACTCATACAGTGATTGAGCTACTGTTACTCATACAGTGATTGAGCTACTGTTACTCATACAGTGATTGAGCTACTGTTACTCATACACAGTGATTGAGCTACTGTTACTCACAGTGATTGAGCTACTGTTACTCATACACAGTGATTGAGCTACTGTTACTCATACACAGTAACTAAGCTACTGTTACTCACTGTTACTCACAGTGATTGAGCTACTGTTACTCACAGTGATTGAGCTACTGTTACTCACAGTGATTGAGCTACAGTTACTCATAGACAGTGACTAAGCTACTATTACTCATACACAGTGATTGAGCTAGTGTTACTCATACACAGTGATTGAGCTACTGTTACTCATACACTGATTGAGCTACTGTTACTCACAGTGATTGAGCTACTGTTACTCATACACAGTGATTGAGCTACTGTTACTCATACACAGTGATTGAGCTACTGTTACTCACAGTGATTGAGCTACTGTTACTCATACACAGTAATTTAGCTCAGTACTTGATGAAATCATAAACATATACTGGAGCTTCTTTAAATGACAGAATGTGAACATTTACAACATTTATGTTCATAAAACTCATTTGTGTTCACAGAAATTGCTTCAATAAGAGTAATTACCAACAACCGCTGGTAGCAGAACCGCCGCTCCCTCCCTCCTACACTCTCCGTCTGGCTTTAATGTGTGCGGTGAACATGAGTAAGACTCCCCTACAGTGATTAGGCAGTCCTGACACGGGCAGAGGCTTTTTTGGAAGAGCAGGCACTGCTCAGGAACGGAGGGATGAGAGGGAGAGGAACAGAGGGATGAGAGGGAGAGATAAAAGGGAAAGTGCTTCCAGGTTCCAGCCACTCCTCTGCTTCTAAGCGAATGCGTGAGGAGAGACTGAGCTTGGGGGACAGAGATAAACACTACATCCACACACACACGCACACACACATATACTACATCCACTCACACTGCACACGCATGCACACACACACACCCCAACACTACCACCCACTCACCTCCACTCTCACACACACACCGCACACACACACACACACTTTCACAGGAGAGAGCAACCACACACATATAAACATGCATTTGCAGATGTGGCTATACAGAGGAGAAGGAGAAAACTGCTAATAAATTCTGTATCATAACATTTAACAGCATTTATTCTAATTGTATGTTTTGTGCACTGTTATGTATTTGCATAAAAAAAAACTGTTTGGATCACCTGTTTATACCGATATTCTTTGTGCTACTTGTAAGACATGGAAAGAACAGACAGCTGCTTTTAAAAATACACACATGCACATACAGATGCACACACTAACACATTCACACACACACACACACACACACACACACACATACATATATAACAGAAGGAACAGAAGGAACCAAGCAAATCAACCCTGAACGGTGGAGAAATGTAACTGGAGGATAGCAGCAGACATACAGGCAGAAAAACGAAGCAAGACTGAGAAAGAACCTAGGCCAATCATTCATCACTCTCACGAAACACACACACTCACACACACACACACACAAAGACAAACTGCGCTGTGTGGAGACTGGGGGAGGCGGGACCTGGAGCATGATTGACAGCACCCTGTAACCAAGCAAAAGCTAGTGCATCCTGCTTACTATCTGCTCATTGGTCAGGAGATAGTAGACAACCGCCATCAGCTCACCCAGGGCACCTGGACTCAGGCCAGAGCGCATCGTTCTCACACCACAGGCTGGAGGAAGAGGGTTTAACCCACGCAGCACAGTTATACACACCAAGCCCAACTACTCTCACTCCAAAGAGTTTATGAAAGGGGGAAAGGGGGATGGAGGGAGGGAGAGGGGGAGAGAGAGAGAGAGAGAGAGAGAGAGAGAGAGAGAGAGAGTGCATGTGTTCGATAAAGAGAGGGAGAAAAGAGCAAATCAGATAAAGGGTCACAAAGACAGAGAGAGAGAGAGAGAGAGAGAGAGAGAGACAGAAAGAGAGGAAAAACATTACCAATTCACTTTCACCTGGAGTCTATTTATTGCCTGCCAGCACTGGGACATTATCAATCCCAGTGGAGTTTATAATCCATATCTCAATATGGACAGTGAAGGCCCCCAGGGTTCATTCAAACTTAAATGGCATGGATCAGTCTCTGAGAGGGAGGGGAGAGGGCAGACATAATGTGGCAGTGTCCACCCGTCCCACCCCACCAGCGCCCCAGCCTGCCCCAAGACCCTTCAAGGGGTTTGGGCTTCTCTCCCAACCAGTGCTCAGCTGCAGCAGTGGGAGAGGTGCCTTCCCTGGAGGACGAATGTTTCACATGGAGCTCAGCAGAGGACCAAAGATGAGCCAAAGACGAGCCAAATACAAGCCAAAGATGAGCCATAGACAAACCCAGCAGTGGTCACCGAGACGAGTGGCGGAGGTTGTTGGGTGGAGATGATGAGACTGTACTGAGACGGCAGTCAGAAGCGTCAGGGGTGGGATCAGCCGTAGATGTGACACTGATGCAGTTCATCGTGCTGAATAAGGTCTTGCACGGCATATCAAAGGCTCTGATTGAGATTTCATTGCAAAACCTCTCAAACACACACACACAATAGATTAACTAGGACTTGGTGTGGGTGTGGATGTGGGGTGGGGGTGTGAGTGTGGGTGGGTTGTCATCTCATGTCCAAAGTACTGCTCTAATTCTTTTACTCGGATGGAGTGGGTGGAAGTTTCTCCCATGGTTTAGTGGCTCGTTAAACGGCAGGAAATCAGTTGGCTAGGAGGAACATGTCCCAGAAGGCACGTCTCTGATTTAAAAGCACAGCGTGGAATGAGGTGGACTGGGGAACCAGGAGAGACAGCTGGAGGAACAGGGAGAAGAACAGAGGGGGCGAAAGGGTAAGAGAGAGAGAGAGGTAGAGAGAGAGGTAGAGAGAGATACATTCTAAAACACTCTGAGAATCCCTCTCAATCTGCTGCTCCACCCCTAACCCCTCCCAGTGTCTCCGTCTTGGTGGGAACCAGGACGACACCAGCAGAGGTCTCCTCGGTTCCATGCCCAGCCAGGCGTGTACGCCCGGAATGCACCGCCCTGACACGGGCCACTGTCAGAACAAGTGGTGAGAAAATAAAAGTCCAAATGCATGCACTGCTGGTTCTGGGCAGCTTCCACTCCATACGCTGGCACTGGACCGACACCCATCACCTCCCCGGGCCGCTCTGCGGACATTTTACAGCACGGAGAGTGTGGACAGATCCCCCGTGTGCTGGCCCCCGCAGCGGGAAGAGGGCTCTCCTTCACTGCCTGGACCACACTGGCTGCATGGAGCACTTACGACGGAGAACAAACACTCAGCGCCTCATGCATGTGTATAGGCCGATCTGTGAAAGGCGGCTATTCAACGCGATGACCTCTGGGTCACAGCAAACCAAGGAGAACCAGGAAAGCAAGAAAGAGGCAGTTTCCTACACAGCAGGGCACTGCTGGCATTGCGGAGAGACACTTTTAAAGGCTTTTAATCAGTAAACACAGGGGGGATAATTGGAGGTGGAGAGAGAGAAAGTGGAGACTGTGGCGATGTTCAGATATCAGAACACGTCCGTGTCATCTAGAGCCAGGCTGACGTTCTGTTTCCTCAGCCTTGACAGTACAATTAAACTTGGGACATTCTGAAATACGGGAGTGTGTGTGTGTGTGTGTGTGTGTGAGAGGCAGGTCAAGAAAAAGGCAAAAGGAAAAAGAGTTTTCGATGCTCAACAGATTGAGCAAGTAGGAGGAAGGAGAGATTCAGCTCGGCTCTAATGTTTATCCTGACATCTCCATGATTTCTCCAGAAGGTTTGACAATCTCGCCTGCCTGAAGTTAACTGGACGTGGTATGAAAGTGACATACAAAAACATCCGCACTGTGGCTGTCTTGGGAGACAGCATCTTCACAGCCCAAACAAAAGAAGAACAGAAAACCCTCCACGAAGCAGTTTTTCCGACGAAATGCTACTGGACCTGAGGGAGAGCATGTTCCTCCACCTGAAACGATTCTCCCTTAAAAAGAACCAAGCCGTGGTGCGTTCGGGGGAGGGCGGTAATCACGCTCGCCGAATCCTGTAGTTCATTTCAGCATCGTGAGCTTTGAGCGGGAAGACGAGAACCCCGTTCAGATGGAAGCCGCTCGTCGCATCTCCTCTCTGCATCTCCAGCGCCATCTCTGGGCCTGCAGGAGAGGCGGAAACACGCAGGCTGCCTATGAAGCTCTAGATTGGGAAGCGTCTCCTAAAACCCTCTGGGGAGACGAGCTGTCGGTGCGGAGAACCTGTGTGAAGCTGCAGCTCTGTCACTGCTCAGAGCCAAAATGACTGCTTCATCTTTACCTGCGAGCACCATAGCTCAAGGATCTAAAGGCTTCCCATCGGACTACACCACACTCATATACACACACACACACACACACACACACACACACACACACTGAGAATGGAGATTTTATCTCAATGCAACATCTTTTTGCAGTTTCTCTGTTTACATAATTTTGTAAACGTATATATAGTAAGTAAGAATCCAACACAGCAGGAACATTTGAACTGCGATCAGTGACCTGACCTAAATATGAGAAAGGGCTGACAACATAAGGCACAGAAGGCACTGCATTTGTACAGTACACCTATGTGGCCAGTAGGAGGCAGTGTATACAGTACACCAATACAGCCAGTAGTCTTACTGTTTTTTGCAGTCTCCAAGACCCAAGAACTGGTACTTGCATCAGATTTTACACATTTACAGCGGACTACACAACGAACTCAAAACACACATGATAGTTTTCCATTTGTCACATCAGTGTGTAGATGTCACATAGGAAAGGCTGCTCATCTGATATTTGTGTGTAGAGTTTCAATGCAAAAATACAATTTTTGGCAAGAGTGTGAAATGATTTGCATGTTGTGTGTGTGGTTTTGGCTTCTGGGTGTTATGTTTTGACAAAAGCAGACATAGTTTCAGAAATTAACGACTGCAAAAAACATATAGTTACACTTAGGGAGATGCTTGCCAGTGCTGACTTCATTCATATCTAAGCTCAATTTTGTTGCAGTCTTCCAATGTCAGGCTGATGTAATGCCTAATGAAATGTTTGCACATCTTAAGAGTCTGTTGACGTATTTTTACAGTTCAGTAAGACGTTCTCGTATATTTACAGGCCGATATGTCTGGGTTCAAAAGATATTTTTGAATAATTCAAGTGCAAGTAAGCCAGTTTCCCAAGCAAACCGTCTAACACAAGACAGAAGCGTCTGTGTGTGTGAGCATGTGTAATTAAGCAAACATTTCCTTCGTGCTTGGTTTGCACAAACAGTGAGATTTGCTCCACGCGCCACAGTAAAAGCAGATGTTGGAGCGGCCGACGCACTGAGCCGAACCTTACATTAGCTCTCGCGCATGCTAGCATATGCGAAACCAAGCAGCGTGCCGGCTGCAATTCTGCAATTAAACAATTGTTTTAGTAAATATACGCTCACTAAACATCTAACGCATACGTGTTTATTCCTTGTAGGTGTAGTGGCATACAGCTGTTGCCACTCACAGTCTATGTCATCCCACATCTGCCAACGGTCTCTAACATCAGAAGCGCTGTTTGCCGAGTGTGTGGTGGCCAGAGTTTGTCTGGTCCGCAACGTCGCAGCGTCTGACTGATTTGCACCTGGACGACCAGCGCCACGGCAGCATCACGCCACTAATGCGCTGCCACCAAAATACAGTTGCACGAAGGGACGTGGGAGGGGCTAGCTGACTCCACGTGCACCCTGGCAGGCGGGGCTACAAACGGTAACTCCACTTTTACCCTTTAGGTTTACCTAAGACAGAGCCCAGGGAAGACACAGCTAAACCAGACTAGTCCATCACATCCATATACACTCTCTTCCATTTAACAGACTGCTAATTCACACTAAAGGCACCTCAGCTTGTAAGGTAAGAGAAACAGAGAAACAGAGTTGCTAAAAGTGCAGCAGCAACATCACAGCAAACATTTTACTGAACGCTCTCAAATGGCATTTCACAGACAAGGCTTTCCTGATTAATTATTAACCTTGTAATGAATATACTGCTACAAAGACTGCGGCAACATTTCCACAAAGCCAAGAAGGCCTGCTCTGCATCCAAATATCTTTTTTAAATAAAGGATAAAAAGACGTTTATAAAAAAACACACATGCATTTGATCCGCACGGAGACGGAAGGGCGGGAGGACGAGCGAAGTGGCTGCGTTGGTTGGGAAAAGATAAACCATAACCATCTCTCTCAAAAGGTGATCTCTCTAAAGGTGATCTCTCTCTAAAGATGATCTCTCTAAAGGTGATCTCTCTCTAAAGATGATCTCTCTAAAGGTGATCTCTCTAAAGGTGATCTCTTGCTCTAAAGGTGATCTCTCTCTAAAGGTGATCTCTCTCTAAAGATGATCTCTCTCTAAAGGTGATCTCTCACTCTAAAGGTGACCTCTCTCTAAAGATGCTCTCTCTCTAAAGGTGATCTCTCTCTAAAGATGATCCCTCTCTAAAGGTGATCCCTCTCTAAAGGTGATCTTTCTCTAAAGGTGATCTCAGCCAGGTCTGCTTTCATCTGTAAAAACTGTTGTGATTTTAGAAATGTTTTCATGGAAAGCTTGACAATTGGTGGTTTCCAATAAACTGGGTCCAGTGTGAAATGTGTAAGTTATGTGAGCATACGCATGGTGTGTGTGTGTATGTGTGTGTGTGTGTGTGAGTGTGTCAGGGGTGACCTTTAGAGGCCATTAGAGAGTGAGACAGAACAGACGTTGTCTGTGAATGCAAACAAACCTGACTTCTGGTACAGCATAATCCACTGGATGAATTAAGTCATGACTACGCATGCCCTGCCCTTGGCCTCCTCTCTCCTGGTCACATGATGCATGCCTGCAGACGCCA